>JAWLRI010000332.1:4158180-4209797 GCA_034781795.1 Crypturellus tataupa | reverse complement strand
TGCTCTAGGTGGCCCTGCGTGTGCGGGGGGGTTGGACTAGATGACCTCTAGAGGTCCCTTCCAACCTTAGGCATTCTATGATTCTATGAAATAGTAATAATATGCTGAATTTTCAACTGAAGTAAAGGAAGGCTTTTCATTTGGAAAGCCTTCAATTGGAAGGAAAGTTTTTCTAAGATTATTGCCTCCTTATTTCTCCATCCTTAAAATATCTAATGTAAATTAGATATTTGTATTTGGTAATCTAAAGCTTAGAAGCATTTCCAGGAGAATCTTAGGCTGAATCATTGTAGTATATGTGTCTTATATAGGTAAATTGAATCACTCACTGGAAATTCTGTCTAGGGACCTATCAAGGGATAGGTTCTATCAACCTATCCCAGTAGCTTAAAAATCAGCATTACCACTTTCATGTTTCTTGAATTACTTCTTTTTCTGAAGATTTATATAAATCATGAGTTGTTAACTAATTAGTAAGTGAAAGTACATTTTTGTACTTTAATTATATAATAGTGTTTTTCAGAATTATTAGTAATGCTTCTAATAAATGCTTAAAAGTTTTCCTGAGGGTAGCTTTTTCCATACGCTTCCAATGAAAACAAGACAGCAATATAGCAAGACAGCAATTTAACCATTGTAAGATAGATTTTAAAATATATTTTTATCCATTTCACTTTGTATAGTTTCAAAATTTTGAAATTAATTGGTTAAGGAGCAGTAATTCATGGGAGTAACTCTAAACTTTAATGCATGTTGACAATAAATTTATTAAGTAAATATCAATACCGATATAGAGGTCATTGGAAAGTCTGTAAAATATTTTCTTAAGGATTCCAATTCCGAATGAAGTCAGAATTAAAACATTATGACACACACACAAAAAAGGGTGAAATTAGGCTCCCATATAATAAATTCATTAATTTTCTAAAGTCCTGAAAACCCACTAGCTCCTGTTACCGCTTAAATTGCATGTTATCTAAGCACTAATCCTCCCCATTTTCTTCAAAGGGAATGTTAGTTCTGCGCAGAGATTTTGCAGCTCTGTACTGCAGAACACGCACTATGGTGTTGCAGTGACCATTGATACATCTGAGTTCTTAAATGTTACTATAAACTGAAGAATGAATTATTCAAGGAGTTGTTTCATCTGTGAAACTTGGTATTGATGGTTTGACCTGTTCCTGATTTTCTCGCATTATGAAAGTATTGTGTATTGTGGCAGGCTTCTAACTCTTGTGTGTGGTACTGTGGCAGAGATTTGACTTGTGGTGACCACTGGTAGAACTAGAGGCAATGGCCAGAAAGCATCAAAAGTTCCACAGGAACTTAAGGAAAAATTTATTGACGGTGAGAGTGACAGAGCCCTGGCACAGGCTGCCCTGAGAGGTTGTGGAGTCTCCTTCTCTGGAGATCTTCAAGACCCACTTGGATGCAGCCCCATGCCACGTGTTCTGGGTGACCCTGCTGGAGCAGGGAGGTTGGACTAGATGACCTCTAGAAGTCCCTTCCAACCTTAAGCATTCTGTTCTATGATTCAGTATGCTGTGGATCTTTCACTGTCATTCTAAGACTAGAAATGATCTTGTTTTGTTTTGGGGCAGTTGTTCTTTTGCTTCCACTTTAAATATGGATAACATACTACCCTTTTAATTTCAATAGCTTTTACGGTTTGATTGCAGCCCTCGTAAGTTTAAAATAATGATTCTGAGTTCAAAATTACATAGAAGATGATCATTCCCATTTGGAAATTACATATCACTATTCCCAACTCCGTAATTTGACAGTATTGCATAATATCACTATGTTCATGTAATTGAGACATCTCCAAATTAATTGCAAGGAATTATGAAAATTGAGCTTCATACACATTATTTCTTGTCGTGTGCTATCTTTCGAGATGATGATGCTCTGTGCCACCTTCCTAGATGATGAGGCATAATGACACAAACTAACAGAAGGAAACTACTGTGCAGTGTTTCCTGCGTGGCTGGAGATGTGTGAACTCAGATCGTTAGAAATGTCTAGTAATCTTCTACTATACCTTGTCCAGCATATTACGTCTATTAATAAACTTCTTTTAATCTTGACTCATGTTCTCTTCCTATCAATAGCTCCTTCCTTTCGTGTATTTCAAAAAGAATCTTAAAATATATATGTACTTATTTAAATACATATTTTATATGAAGAAAACTTGTTTCTCATAGCTTAAGACAGAGTGTATTCTTTTATTGAAATTAATGCACAGGTTTCTGCTACCATATATTTTTAAAAAAATCGAGTTAAAAGAAAATGGTATTCTTTTGATTTATTTGTGTTCTATAGAAGTCCATAAATTAGGATTCTTAAACATTAGTTTGAACTGTCTTCATTATATGGCAAAATCTTTCTAGCATTAGTAATGCTAAGATTGTTATTCTTATTGTAAGCTGTTTGTAAGCGAGTATTTGTAAATTTTCACTTACTAAGCATTTTATTCTTATTATTTATAGAACATTCAAGGCATCTCTAAACATCCAGTTAGAATTATAAAGAAACAGTACATAAAAGGTAAATTATATTTTTACTAACATGAAAAGGCAATTTTATGTAATTATTTTACTAATTTATATGATAAAATGTTTTATCTTAAAAGATGAAAACTGTAAAAGCACATAAAAGTACAGTTCATTGATGCACAGTTACACATTAGCATTTAAACCAATTACTTTCTGCTGTTTTTTCCCTTGAGAACATTGCTGCTTCAGCATTGATCTAAATAGTCATAAATTTTTAGATTTTCTATCCCCCTGGACAATTTTCCTATTCCTTTTTCCAGATGAAAACTAAAGCATCTTAACTTTGCGAAGCATCCTCGGGATTGCTTTGTGTGCATCCAGCTCATAAAGCTTTTCCTGGGGAGTTGAGTTGAGCCATTTTAATGAAATCCACAGCTAAGTACCAGAAGTTAGTCAGATGTGTTGTGTTTGATAATGAAAATGGGCCTGTGCAGAGTGATTCGGAGAGGATCAAAGCAAAGCCTAGAAAAGCATTACCCAAGTATGAGACACCCACAATGATGGGCTCTAATATAAGGTTGATCTGCATACACTGTCCTTCTTGAAAGAGCCGTGGTATGGACGCGCTGCTTGTGGACGTACTTGGTTCTTTGATAAGGGTGGGTTTGCCTTTTCACACCTATCTAATCTTCCCTGGATTAGAAGTTACAGTACAGATCATAAAACAAGAGTCTGAGGCAATAGGAAACTTTAATAGCAATTTGAATTTATCTACTCAATGGATTTTTGTAAGTATTTCTTAAAAGCTGTTAGAAAAACCATGTGAGCAGTGGCTGTGTAAACCTGTAGCACTGTACAGACAGTGGCACATTTGCCTGTCTGGAAGTAGTCTGATAGATTCATTAATGATCTTATAGATAATACAGGCTTCTCCAAAGCCTGTATTATATATTTCAGAGGTTTTATTTCCTGTGTGCAGACATGCTTATTTTTCCCCACTCTCAACTGGCAGTAATCACTGATCAGATGAACTTCATTGTATGTCAGACTGTCATCCCTTCCTATGCCAGCATTGGGGTTTGAGAATAGCATATGTTTGTCTCTCTTCAAGGAAAAGAAGAGGAAATAATAACCATTTCCCCAAGAACATTCTTTGTTTCGAACAAAGGCTATACATTTTTAGCAGCAGGTAAGATAATTCTTGTTATTATTCACATACATATTAATATTCTCAGGGTAATGAAATTCCTTATTAATTATTAATATTATTATATGCTGTATACTCCTTACTGTGTTTTGGACTAATGTCCTAGAAGTGGCTGACATGCAAACCATGTCATTAGAAGCTTCCAAAAAAAAAAAGAGCTAATAATGTTAATTGACACCTGAATATAATGAAGGAATGAAGGAATCAGGCACTCTTTCATCTGTAGTTGGACCTCTTAAGGATGAGCTTTTCATGGGTATCTGGTTTTGCTAAGCAAAAGGAAATGACTGAACAATCTAGGCTTGAACTTCGATTTGTGAAATCAAATTTCGATTAAAATGCAGATTTATGTATGTCTTTGTTTATTTATTTATTTTAGAGCAATAGATTTATTTTAACACTCTGCTAGATTTTTCCCATATTGAACTAAGGATCCTTGCTGACCTGTCATCTGATCCAGAACTTTTGAAACTATTTCAAGAACCTGAAACCACTGATATCTTTACCACGCTGGCGTCTCAGTGGTAAGAGAAAAGAGTACTTTTTGATAGCAGACAAAATAGCAAGAATAATTTCGATTATTACTGTGTAGTGGTAATAAAAGGCCATGTTTTATTACAATAGTTAATGTTAATCTAATGCTTTTAAGATACTGGGAATTACAATTTCTCTTCTGTCTTTCTGATTGATTCTCCACTGTCATAATTGCCATACTTCAAAATGCTGTAATCCAAGTGAGCGACATGAGCCTTGTGACTAAAACTGAAGGAATAATTTATTGTGAATAGGGCATACGGGTACTTTTACACCATATTTGTGTTCATCAAAACTTCTTAAAGTACCCGATCAGCAGTTAAATAAGTTCTCAAGCTTAAAGCTTTTAGAACAGTATTTCTTAGTAAAAATAAAAGTATTTTTGAAGCCAGCTTGGTTATTTGACAGAGTTATTAGAATCAAATTACATAAATACAAGAAGCAGAGAGACTAGAGCTCTGGGATTTCTTTTAATTCATAGAGATTGTGGTGAAAATGTGAGATTTCAGTCATATTAAAAAAGTAGTTTTTGGCTCCATTACCCATGTAAATGGAGAGAGACACCCACAGTAGTGGATTCTAATATAAGGGTGATCTGCCTACATACACTCTCTCCTTACAGCCACAGTGTGAGGATACTGCTCCTTTGCTAATTATTGTTAATTAATCATTAGTTTATTATCATTGTTTACAAAGCTCATGAGTACACATCAAAAGATGAGCTATCAAAAAGAAGAGAGATGAGCTGTGTAGATGTTTGAAGGTGTTTCTTAACTGCTTCCTGTTCCGTTGTGATACCCCAAAAAATCTCAGCTGAGACTTGAGACTCCCCTTGAGCTAGAAAGTGCAGAAGGCATCAATAAAAGACAGGGTAGGTCTCCAGGAGACTTCCCGCTTTGATCTGAAAAGTGAGGCAAAGATCAAATAAAATGCCATCACTTAGAAGCAGATTAAACAGCATCATATCATGTGCGTTTCATGTGATTTCCATGTGCTTCCATTGCTTTCCTCCCTCTCTTTTATAAAACTTTTGTACCATTTTTTGAGAGAGATTTTCAGGTGAAAAAAGAAAGAAAAAAATGATGTTATGTGATTAGTCCTGATCTAGCGCAGTTCAATTTCTATAGTTTCTTAACTTTTGTAGACATTACCTTCCCTCCCAAACACAGTAGTTCCTACTCACTGCAGTATTTGCTAGTATACTGTGAAGTACAAAAAGAAACAAAATGTACCTGAATTTATAATTACCCCCTACCAGCAACTGAATGAGTGCTTGAGGGATGTGCAGTGTGAGAAAAGAGACCTCAAGGTCACAAACATCCCAAAAATGTAGCTGTGGAGAGATCACCAGAGCTCTGTAGAGCACCTTAGAAGCTGCTATTGATATTATAATTGGTCCTTAGCTCTGACATGATAGCACTAATATCTCATGATGGACTTAAATCCTTATTTTAGTCTGGAGGTATATTGCAAATGTATGCGTGAGTATGAGTCAAATTTTGCCTAAACTCCAGGCAAGGCTCCAGAAATATTATTCTATTCAGCAAACTCACAGCTCTTGGCAGCCGTCAGCCTCTTATAGTTGCTACACAGTAACTTTAAATTTAATGAAATATTACAGGCAAATATTTTTATCAGACAGAAGTGTCATGATGTGTCTACTAAATCATTACATAATGATTCTGCAAAGAACTGCTGAGTCTTTTTTAAGCCTCAGGAAAACTAATGCTTGGAAATAACTTTATATTGTACATGGTATATGCCTGCCATTAAGTATGGAAACATGAAAGGTGAGAAATTAGTTTATGGAAAAGTTTGTGTATGGTGTTTTTTGAATGTAGCAAAAAGTGTGAAAACAAAAAATATCTGCTAGATAACATAATTATCCAATTATCAGAACATAGCAAAAGTCTAAAGGATTTGATTGTTGTTTAATATAGTAGCTGTATAAATATCCATTGCTTAAAAAAGAGCTCAATATCTACGTGTGTTTAGAAAAAGTCTTGTGTAGTTTGCATGAAATAAATGGAATTGGTTGCAGTTTAGCTTCTACTTTTGAAAACATTATATAACTGATCCCAGCTACCTGCAAGATCATGTTGTGTTATGTTGTGATGATGCCCTGTGACAGTGACATTCCTCTGGAAGAGCAGAACTGTCACCCAAGTGCTGGAGACAGAGAGCTGCGGTGGCAGCTGTCTGACCAGCCAGGAGATCTAGCTGCCATAGGGATCCACATGGCAACAAAGCTCAGAATAAAATTGCTTTCACTTCTTCAGCCTAGCCACAATAAATAAATACATCATTTTTGTTTAAAATGCTGTTGATGAGCAGGAAAAGAAAGTATGACTTAAGCTTTTAAGACAGTAAAATGCTAAGATTTGAATACACTCAAAATCAAACTAGATAGCTCTTAAAATCCCTTGCAAGGATAGAAGAGGAAAAGTAAGTTTGCAGTCTTTTGGGTGGTCTTTGCATTCTTTTTTTTTTCTAATTAGAGTGGTTACTAGTCTTTCTTTTAAATTGTTCTTTTTTACCAAACTCAGTAGGTTGATGTTCTTCTGTCATGACACGTTTTGATGTTGGAAACATTTGGTCAAAATTCAGGAAAGAAATCTTAATTTAGCTAAACACTTAAGCACATAATAAGTATGTGGGATTTGTCATACCTGAGTGAGCCATCCTTTGTTGCCTGAGCACATCCTTAAATTGGAGTAGTATTTTTCAGAGTTCTCAATATTCAAGCAAGCTCTTTTTCTTCCTTTTTTTTTTCTGGCTATTCTTTAAATGGTTTAATCCTTTCTTAATCCTTTTCCCTGCTTCTTTAGAGTTTCTCTTAGAGAACTGGAGATCCGCAGTATCGATTAACATAGCTGCACCCACCACAGGCTACTATTACTACACTATTTAATAGTCTGGAAGTAGCTTAGTTGTTATAAACCATCTCTGTGTTCCAGTGTGTGGTGCAGACATCATCTTTGGTATCTGCACACTAGATATCTGCACTTCCTATGTTTTAGGTTGCTGACACTGAAATAGAACTCCCAGTTTAGGGTTGGGTGCCCTCATTGCCTACGCTATTCCAAAGAGAGCATCTCACAGGGTGAAAAGAAAAGATATGCTCAGCACCAAGTGTGTAAGAGATGCTAATAGGAAATTCTTATCACACAAATTTGTGTTTGAACTCCTTAGAAAGCTGAAACAGGATGCCAAGGGCAGCCAGATAGCTGTTCTCCAAAGCCCAAATCTGAAGATAGCTGCTTAAGCAGGAATCACTCTTGTAAAGTGACTTAGCTTTTATTTAATAGTTAAGTACTGGAAGACCTTTGTTCAACCTCTTTTATCTAAAGGTTTTTTAGGCAGGTAAGACTATGTCATATACTTCTAATCAGAAATTAGTGTCTATAGTCACACTGAGGAGAGAGAGAGAGAGAGAGAGAGGAGAAAAGCTCTCTGATGAATACAGGGCAGTCGTACCTGAATTTCCTTGTTTTTGGATACTCTGTATTGGAGTTTGTCTCTTTGACTTACTTATAATACTATAAGCATTATAATAATATTATAGTATTATTATAGTAATTTAAATATAGTAATTATTAGTACCACTAGTGCTACTATTAGCATTACTATTAGTAATATGAAAGTAATTACTATAGTAAAATATTACTATAATAATGCTATAGGAATATTACAAATACCTATACTATGAGTTTACTGTGAATTTCTGGAGGTCTTAAGTTCAGTCCCACCTGGTAAAGACTTCACTAAGAGCCAATGTAGCATTTCTGTCATTAGCATTGGATTACCTAGTGTTATAATAATGCCACTATTTTTTAATGAGTTTCATGGCTTCTATTCATTTTCCCTTTTATTGAAATTGATTCTGAAGAAACAGCTGCTACAGTATTTTTTTCAATTGAAAAATTATTAGTACTTATCTGTTGTTTCATTGTTTCATTTCTATTCCAATTAATGATCCAGATATCTCTAATTTTTTATCTTTCTTTTCTCTTCAGAATATTACAGGCAAAAAGAGAGAGACCAAGGTTTTGTTTCATATATGCAGTTCAGAGACAGGCACAGATTTGATTTGAATAGGAATACATGCTATTCCCAACCACATTTGAGGACAAGAATTCTATGGCAGTGGGTCTAGTTGTGGAGATGCTATTCATTATAGATCAGGTGCTTAATAATATCTCATCTGGTAAAATAACTGTGAGTTATTTTAAGGTGGTAAGGCTGTACCATTTGGAGATCCTGCAGCTGTAGACTTCAAAATATAAAGAAGCATCCTTCTGGAGCCATTTCTTAGGGTTGTTCTAGAGAAAATTGCAAAAGCTATGATGAAATTTGATTTTTGTATGAGACTAAAGAGTATTACAGAGCAACAGATACTGACAAGGTGACAGTTACTGTGAAATGGAGAAGCATTTGGAAGAAAAGCTCTAGGAAGTGGAAGGGCACAACCTCACACTCGGAGGTGAGGACTTTGTGCTTGATAAAAATAGGCCTAGTCTCTAGCATGAGACTAGAAGGACCTTTTTGGTCCTAAAATCATTGCTGGTGACAACATTGTATAGTCCCTTTCATAGATCAATGGGGCCTCAGCTTAAAACTAGTTGTTTTTTTAAGCCCAGTTAATTCTATCAGAAAACTGTCCAATTCCCCATTCCTCTGCTAGAAATCTCCTTTCACTTTCTAGCTTATATTTATTCATACAGTTTTTATTCTCAACATGGTTTTTGTTGCCAACATAGCCCTTTACTTTTATTAGCTCTGCTCCCCCGTGGTGTTTACTCTGTATAAATCTTTCAGAAGGCAAGAAATTGTGTTCTCAGCCTTCATTCTTTAAGGAAAATAATCTCAGGTATATTTGTGCTATGGTCAAGGAACATGAATTAATTTCAGACCAGTCATGAAAATGGGCTAGCAGAATGATGAATGAAGCAGCGAGATTGCTAAGCAAATTTCAAAGACTTGAGGTGTGTTACTTACTTTAGAAAATGCAGTGTTATATTGTCAGAGATAATCCAGTAAATTTTTCTACAAGTGTAATATGAGAATTTTAGCACGAAAGGACTTAGCAGGTCAAAGGAAATACTAAAATCTTTTAATAGACATCTAGAATCTCAAAGGTGCATGGTATGTTCTTTGCTCTGTAGATACTGGAATCTCCCGTTAGTTGCTTTCAGTATCCTCAGAAGAGGTTCCTCCATGCGGAGCTGCCTGAGCACTGGAATTGCTGCAGAACTACTGGTCATCTTTGAATCTGATTTAAGCTGCAGCCTCAAATGACCAGCTCAGACTCCTCAGCTTCACTGCAGAACTTGGTTACCTCACAGGTAGTATCGAGTATGTTAAACTAGACAGGACTTGATATAGGAAACATCCAGGTGTGGGCAGCAGGTCTCTGGCAGGGCTGAATGTGAACACTGATTTTCCTTGGGAGACCACATGTACCAGGGGATTGGATATTTTGCAATCTCTCCCGTTGGTACATTTCTGTTGTGCTAAAGAGCGGAATATTTGTTAAGGAGATTGAATCCATATCCTGGGTAGGTGTCCAAGCCATTACACTATTCACTAGGTTCTCTCTATTAGATGTCTCTCTTCATTTAATTTTTAGTGTTTTTGCTTATTATTTTTGTAAATCAGGGAAATTTAAGAAGTGAATCACTTTAGGCACTTTTGCTGAACAGTAGGAAAGGGCTCATGGTTTACGATTCTGAATAGAGGAAAGAACTTGTCTGGCCAGAGTAAGGATCCTAGGCTTCAACTCTGGGTTAGATGTTCAAGCAATGACACCCCCCATATTATTTCATTAATTCTTTTGTACTCATTATTGATGAGAAAAAAACAGCTAGAAATGAGCCTGAATCAAAATCACAACTTCAGATTAGGAATTTTAGGTCACACATCTTCCTGCTGTCAACAGCATCTGAATATCCTAAGTTTTAGAAATTTCTAGTTTAAAACTTTTTACTTTTGTAAAGTTTGTTCCCCCACTCCCCCCCACCACACACACACTTTTTTTGAGTTTTTCTGTTGATACGGACAAGACAGATCTAGATTTGGCATTTTGGCTTGTGATGCTTAATTATTTCAGCATATTTTTTCAAAGAGCATTCATGCAGTTTAAGTAGCTATTGCTTTTACCACCTACTCCCTGGTTTCCCACTCCCCTCCCCAGTAAGCAGTGCAGATAAATGCTGACGTTTAAGAAAAGGAAGGACGTTCAGTTTGCTTTCTCACAATAAAAATGTTTAAGCTCAATGAATTCAGAACCTCAAAGTTATTTTACTTTTGCAGTAAAGTAATTTTTATCTGTTTTAAAACTTGTAGAGGTTGATATTAATGAAATTAAACACTTGTCTTGGTTTTCTCTCTGACAGACTGTCTGTGGCAGCTTATGGAAATTTCACCTTATAGTTTACAGTCTCTTAGAGAAGTGCTGCTGTGACGTGTTTAGATTAGCAGATAAAGTAGAGGGAAAAAAGCCTTCAGGAATCACAATGACTTTGTTGTTACAAGAGTAAGCTATAACTTGAAAGAAACCAGGCTTTTAACAAAAAGTTTAACCTGACAGTTTTATTTTTTATCAGATTGGAAGCTTATTGTTGTTGCACACTACATATGCTCTTAGCATTCTATAATAAATAAATGGAAAATAAAATTGTACAAATTTCACCACCATAACTACAGGAGAGCTCTGAGAAGGGTGGCCAGTCCCCAAGTGCTGGACAGATTCCAACAGGAATTTGTCTTTGCTCAATTAATGGGAAAGTTTTCTGGATTTTATAAGTTTTCTCCTAATATTCATTTTCATCTGCAGTGACTTTGATAAAATACTGCATTTTATGAAAAAGCACCAGAGCTTAATGAAGTTTTTCAATTTATTTCATTAATCTTGATTAACTTTATAATCTAACTAAATCTTGATAACATTACGAGTGTGGAGGTAGATATTTTAGATCTGCACCATGTCCAAAATGTTTTGAAGCTCCGCATTTTGACACAGCTTATAAACATTGCTGTTGAAATGATGGATAGTTTTCATATGATATGCCTGGGAATTAAGCTAATTAGGTACCAAGAAATCAAATAAAGCCATGAAAAGCACAATAATGTCCTGTTGACTTTGAGAATTAAAGAAACTTTCTTGTTTCATCTGCATTTAAGTCCAATGGAAAGTTTCCTTCCGTCTTGTTGCAGAGGTTGACACAGTGTGTTTTGGTTTCAGACCAACTCATGTAGTTGAGAGCTTGGTTGGTGCATGCAAAGGTGAAAAGAGATACAGTGACAAGTGATAATCTTCTAGGCAGTCTAGATAAGTTTCATTTTTCATCCTGATGCCTCTTTTCCCTCCTTATGAGGAGGATAATCTTTGTACTATTGTTTAGAACATACTTTTCAATTGGCGCATAGTTGTGTAAATGCCTCTTAGATATAGAAGGAGTCATATCCTGCTGATAGCTGGTTCCTAAATAACTCTTTGTTTCAAGGAGGCATAAAATCCATGTTTACTAACCTCCTATTTTTCTGTCTGCATCAATTAGCAATATATTTTTCACTGGACCTTACATTCTATATCAAATCATGTATTAGAACTGTGGGTGATAAAAAAATGTCTAGACTGGCTAATTGCATTTATCCTATTCCTCACTCTTGAGTGAGACCTGAGGCAGAAGTAATAATCCACTTTGGAATGCCAGTGTTTTTGGGGAGGCTGGTTCCCACTCACTTCCTTTTATGTGTTTTGTAAGAGAAGTTAACCAGGTAAGAGTTATTTCGAGATTTCTTCCATATGCTACTTTAAAATTGTCCAGGAGACCTTTTTACCTGAAGCTTGTTAGTATTTTCCATTGGTTATGCAGTAGCAGCTTTCAAAAAACCCCACTTGCATTAACAGACTAGGTTATTTTGTAGTCAAACCTTTACATGTGTTTAGGATGCTCAAATTGGTAGATAGGGATAAGTCATAATATATATTAGTCATAATAATGCTGGTACCTTTTAAAGGGTATTTACCTTCTACATGATAAATCCAGTGGTAGTATCACTGTAAAAAGGAGTCTTTCTGAACCTTGCCGTTGTCATTAATTACCTAAAGTTGTCTTCACCAGTTTCAGATGCCACTACAAAGTTCCAAACACAAATTTACAAAATATAGAACCTTCATTTGCTATCAAAAAGCAACAGGTGATTAAAAATGGCATATGTATGCATTTCACTGATGAAATAACAGAAAAGAACTGTAAAGGAACAGTCATATGAGCAAATCTGTATTTACTCATTTATTTGACATTAATGACCATGTACAAAATTAATTTAATGGCACTCCATCTCGTTTCCCACATCAACAGCTCCCAGCTAGTACTTGGATTAATTGGCAGATGCAGGAGAGCAGCCAAAAGCTTCATGGCTGTTCTGACTGCGCTTAGCTTGGCTGTGAAGTGATGCAGATCAAGGCGATGCATGTCTGCCAGTTATTGTGTTTGAAGAGTTTGTTCTGCCTTTTCCTACACATAAACAGAGGACTTCCGTCACCACGCAATATTTCCCAGAAATGCTGAATTGTTTTATCGCATTCTTTTAAGAATGATTTCCTTCCACTTCTACTTGTTCTCAAAGTTTTATTTTGGCATTACGCAGATTTTATGGCTGTGGTCCTCTTTTATTTTCTTTTTTTTGTGTCTGTGATCAAGTCTTTTTTGCTGTGTCTGCTAAGTTCTACATACTAAAATTTGCATTTATTGCTTCTTTTAAATATTCTGTACAGGTTTAAAAAAAAATCCCTCCAAATTGCCACCGTTCCTCAAGTTGAAGATTAAATTTATTTTTATTACAGATAAAAATAAGTTTTCCTTGAGTATAATGAAATTCAGTAGTCCTAGATGTAAGACTTAATGCAGCAGAAACCATTGTGATGTCCATTAGACCATATTAAGGCATGAAAACATATACTGAATTTTGGAGAAATTACAGAAAAGATTCAGAATATTATCTTTGCCAAGTAGTAAGGAATACTTGCCATTTATGTTTTTTACTAGCACTTTGATCTTATCCTTCACTGTTTCTCTAGAAGAAACTTCTTCTCCATTTTTTAACTCTAAGGACTCTCTCAGGCAGATATTCCTATTTTTTTGATGTAAAGCCCAGTTTTCAAAGCGCATTTGTAGGGTTTTTTTTTTTTTCCTGCAGTAAGTTTTTGATATCCTCAGGTGTTTATCTTTACTAACTCCTTCCAAGGATAATGTGGTCTATTAACCTGAGCTTGATAAGTGTCTTCCAGCACAGAAATTGATTATTTTACTTCACAGATGTGTATCCAGCAATGTACGACAAAGCAGTGTTAAGCACAGGAAAACAATGGACAAGCAAGTTAGAGTCGTGGGAATAGAAGTAGAGTAGTGTGTGGCACGGTCAGGAATTTAAGAATGTGGGCATGTAAGAGGGGAAATATTGCACGTTTGGAGATGGCAATTCAGGAATAATAATACTGATTATGAGCTTGAACAGATAGCTTGTTCAAGAGATAGAGAAATGGCAAGGATATCATAAAACAGAAGAATATGGGTGTTTTGTGCCAGAACTAATTACTATATATGTGTTCTCAACAGGACTTCAGAAACAGGTATTTTCCCTCAATATAACCTCTGGCAAAATCATTCTTCTCTTGAGTCCTTTTTCTCCATCAATTTCTATTATGTTCTTATGCATTAACATTCTTCCTGTTCCTCCAGATATACCTACAGTACTGAGTGAGCTGAAGTCTGCCTCTACATCACTGTCTCGACCTGACAGCTAAGGCATTTTTATGCCCATTCAGTTTCCTTTTGCTGAGGCAAATTTATCTTAAAACACTGCATCTCCATCAGAAATCTTTTTTACACAATTCAGTATTATGTATTTGCATGTGTTAGATAGCTTTCTTAGTGATTATAGCTTTAAAATCTGTTATGCAAGTAAGCAGATAACAATATATTTTCCTTAGTAGCATGGTATTTCCATGATGAATTCCAAATAAAAATAAAAAAAAAAACTTTAAATAGATTCATAGAGTACTCTTTATAACAAAATAATTCATTATCATAAAAAAGTGTATTTCTAGAGGAAACAGCCTGAAGGAGAGATCGTTGAGGATTTCTAACATAGCAGCTACAGTGATAAGAAATGGAGCCGCACAAGCCATTTCATTATTCATAGGAATAATCTTTACCTCAAACTGCAGGAATGTCACCCTGAATTACACATGGAATCAAGCATGCTAGGTTGAAACCAATCACTGTTAAGACTTACAGCAAAAAAAAAAAAAAAAAAACCACATTTCCATTGTTAAGAAAAATGAACAGTTTTGATTAATGACTTGTATTAGCTCAAGTGATCATGTGACTTACATGGCAATTTCTTCTTTTATTATTCTGGATTCTTGAATGTGATACATAAATTTACAAATCTATAGAATGCCAGATTTAATGCCTCCCTGACAAGTGCTCAGATAAGTCAGTCTAACACACGAGGATGTGCTGACTGACCATTTTGTTTTTAGCATTACTTCTAAAAAAATTCACGACATCAGGCTGCAAAATTGCAGTTGCCTCTCATTTATGCTAAGTGACTGTTTTTATGGCTAAGATCACACAATACTTGTACATCAGCACTAATAACTGTGTTAAGGCTTTATTTTGATTGCTTACTGTACAAAGACAATATCCTCCTCCTGACACTACCTTTCAGGATTATAGCAGTAAGACTATTTCTGTTTTTCCCAGTCAGCCACTTGAGCATGAAGCAAAATCAGCCTTAGAATCCTAGCATTGAGTCTTGCTGTGCACATAATCTTGGTCCAATGTCATCTTTCATTCTTAAAAATACTTCAGAACTCCCCGTTGTAGAACCATTCCAGCCCTTCCCAGCATGAATTTTTGGCTTTTTGCTGGTGAATGGCTTCCTCTGTGCCATTGCCTCATCGCTATGGATCTTCTGCAGGCCTCCCTGCCTCTGAACACTCTGTGTTCTTTCAGTTACAGGGCTTTGTTTGTTTTGATCTGGTTTGGTTTGAGAGGTGTCCTTTGCACTTTGCCTGGCTCTTAATTGTCTCTAGCCTCAGACACAAGTTACTCTGTAATACAGCCTATTGCTGTACTCCTGTCTCTTGCCTTCTCCAAGGCCTGCAACTCAAAATTTTATGATCTGGGGAAAACAGCATTAGATTTGGTATTGTTTCCCTAAATTCAGTATTCTGCAACCTTCGTTCTTCCGCTCAGAGGGGTCCCCTGGTGAGATCTATTCACAGTTCTCTCAGGAACTCATATCAGATTCCATTTTTCCTCTTGGCTCTGATTTTCTAACTTTCTCAAGAATATGCATAGTTTTCTGCCAGGACCTTCAGGAAATTCCTGCAGTCTTTCTGCCAGAAGTTGCTTCAGGAAATCCTTGATGATGTCTGGTTTCCTAAATCTGTATTTGATAGTGCCACTTGCTACTCTGTCATCTTAAGCAGGTACATTTGGGAATCTCAATCCACTTTATTCAAAGGAGCCGTGACTTTTTGAAACGACACAATAGAAAAGGCTAAATACTAAGTCTCTAGTCACCAGATTGCCTGATTTAAACATATTCAAACCATTGAAAACATATTCAGTTTTATCTTTCCCCTTCAAAATACCTATACTAACCTAAATCTGTTTACATCCATGATCTACCTGTTCTTTACTCAGATTGCCTAATTATATTGTATACAGGCTTGGGTAAAACCAGCAATATAGACCAATGTGGGCAAGTACAAATGTAGACTTCTGTTGAGTTTCTAGGTACTTGAGTATCGTAGTGGTGAAAGGGATGCATAGAAATATTCTATTTTCTCAAAGCTTGTCAGCCAAACCTTTCATGACAAAACATGACTGTAATTTGGAAACATCTTAAACAGATACATGACAAGACCTTTTTCATAAGCTCATCAACCCTCTCTGAGAGCAGGTCATCTAAAGAAGTTTCAAATGCAGTTTGAGTAGGTATTTCTTTTCTGAGTATGAGTAGGTGATCATGAATTCCTCAGAGGCGTTTTCATTTAAACCAAAAGATGAATATTGTCTCAGTGCTGTCAGTTGTCAACAATTGTCGATGTTCTTTCCTAAACATAAGGATAAGAAAAGGTATTGGTGGTACATACCTAATGTGTGCAGAGCTGGCTCCTTATTTGCACATTACCAAATCCATCAGCCCTTGGTTGGACTGTTTGCATGATGTGGTGAGTGAATGGAAGCTAGAGAGGATGATACTTTATGGCTACTGAACAAGCTACCTGGGCTGGTTAAGAAACAGTCACTGCCACTTCCTTAGGAAGCATCTCTGTTGTGCAGCGCTAAGACATATGGAGGGATTCAGTGCACGCTCTTATCAATCATCATTCTTCATAAAAGGTTGTATATTCCTATAGTAAAGTCCTATTATATCCTTTATTTAAGCAATCTTAAAATAATAATTTTTGTTTCTATTGTTATAATAATAGAATTACTATTTAAGAAAATAATAGAATTTCTGTATACCACATGTCTTGAAGAAATGCTATTGCTACAAAGATTTAGCTTTTCTCATGGGTCAATATTAGAGCCTCTTCACTGTAAAGAGCTAATCATATAGTAGAAGGAGTTTTCCCGGCCAAGAATTTGACTTCTCAGCCTATGATGACAGCCTCTAAATGCTTCTGTTAATATCATATGAGTTTGTGTTACATTTTTTTTTTTTTACTTTAAATTCAGTTTCTATGGGCTAACAATGTAAATTACTTCTATATGAAAATGTAACATTTTTTGTTTGTTTACTTAGGAAGGGGATTCCAAGTGAACAAGTGAAGCAGGCTGACAGAGAACAGGCAAAGCGTATGGTCTACTCAGTAGTTTATGGAGCAGGTAGGCTTTTATACAAATACAAAGAGGTCTGCAGTAGGTTTTATTTCATACTTGATGAAGCTGCTATTTATTCATAACTTATACAAGTGGACCATGTTTCTAAAGGTGAATACAATTCATCTTTATAAGTATTATATTTCAACATTCATGAAGTATCCTTAAATAGTGTACTCGGTATGAGAATTGTCAAAATAATATAACCACAGTGGCATATACAAGTGTTACTCTAATTTTATGTTTCTTTGCTGCTAACTGAAGTGCTTGGCTTTAAAATAGGTATGGTTTTGAATAGTCTTTGCATTTCATCAGTATATAGACAGACATGGAAATAGCTGCAATGAAATTAAAGGTACTCCAGTACTGTCTCAAAGCAGAGTGGATCCTGATGTTTCCATTTCTCCACAACTGCATAGGACCTTCAAAGAAATATTCCTAGAAACAGTTCTGCTTCAGTCCTATCTAGGTTGCAGATAGCTAAAACTTACTGAAGTGAAGACGTTCTGTGTGCTTTCCAAAACTGCCTGCCGAATTTCAAATTACAGGTGGTGCCCAGCTTTTCTGATGCAGAACTTTAGCTGTTCATACATGTTTAGAGTTACCTCTTCTGGGAAAAGGTACTTCATCACCTGCATAAAAGCTCTCATATATTTGCTTTTGTGAACAGCTAACTAAGGTTTATGGAAGCCCTCTGGAGAAATGTAAAAGCAATAGAGAAGAGCTAGTAAAACTCCTCCAGGAAATGACATCCTTAGGTTGCAGGCTCTATTCACCCTAGAGGGACTTAAAACTATACCTTGGATTCCGGTTTAAGAACACTTTCTAGACCACCTTTTGAACCTGAAACACTTTGAGTTGACCAATCAGTGGTCATTGAACCAAATGCAGAGTTAACCAAGTGCATTGAATTTAGTGGTTAGGGCATTGAGCTGGGAAGGTCGAGGAAAAAAAAAAAAACTTCAGTTTCAGGTCTCCTGAATATATTATTTTACATATAGATATATGTGTACACTTGTACATTTTAATTAAGCTGGATTGCATTTTAAAACAGAAACTAAAAAAGGCTGTGTCTGGGAGTTGAGCTTCCTGAAGTGTGGATTCAATTCTTCACAGTCTGAATCCAGAATCCAGTTTCCCTTTCCAGTGTGAATGCTTCTATCCTTAAATCAGTTTCAAGAGGCAAGCACTAGCACCCCTGCCCCATGATGCATGCAGCTGCTACACGTTTTCTCTTGGCTCCCTTCATTCTCAGTAGGACAGGAAATGCCTAAGTGTGAATCAGAGTGACTCACCAGCTTTCTGAATGCCCTTGTGTATGCAGTCAGCAGAGAAAAGGAAATGTCCAAATTCCCAGGCTGGAGCCTCCTTCGCCAGAGCCAACATTTACTATTCATGCAAGAGAGGATCCAAATGATTAGATCAAGCTGACGGCATTGACACTCCTTCATCTGCTCTCAATCAGCCACTGAAAATTTCAGTGTCGTGATGCTTTATTTAGGTTTATTTGTTTGTGCCCTATCTCTCTCCCATGAGGGTCGTTCAAGCATCTGTAAAGCAGCAAGGTATTTCCATTTAGTGCCAGTATGATTGGATCCTAATTAAGACATAACGCAGAATGGTGTAGTAAAACTATTTAAATGGAAATTGAGTAGACAAAGAAAGAAAAAAAGATACCTAAATTTAATATACTAGTTTCCACACAAACTTTCAAACTTTTCCTCCCTTCAAAAGACTGATTAGTTTTTGTAAGGAGACATTTTACTTTTTAATTGTGTTTCTTCTGGGATTAAAAAATACAGAACTAGTCCCTGAGGAATTTATCTGTATTATGCTTGTTATATTCAATGGAATAAGTAATAATAATTATTTAATAAATAATAATCTTTGGTTTATTTGTTTTCCATTTTGTTAGCTTTGGATTATATGATGTTCTCCTTATTTTCCAGATCTTTTCTATAATCTCAAAGGATAAAACATATTCTAGTAATGAAAGATGACTGTCACCATGCCTAGAAACTGGTACTTCAATAAATATACTTAATATTGAGAGGGATGTCAGTATTACAGTCTGTTTGCTTGATCTGGAGCAATTCAGTTCACCTATTTACAGTCATCTTGTAAAGTAGAGCAAATACAGCTAAAACCTCTGTAAAATACAGAATTAATTCTGTTCAACTTGAGTACATTCAAATCCTGAATTCTACATACTCTACATGGAGGTGTATCAAAGTGGTTGGATGAAAAACAGAGAGACTGATAATGATATTTTCAGTTTTGAAAAAGGATATTACAGAATGGAGAACATGAAACTCATGGTTTGTTGCTAACACTTCCCCAGGCACAGAGAGCTCGAGGGGAGCATCGCTTGGCACGGCATGTGCTTCCACGTGTCCAACATGTTCTGACACAGCTGGGTGGCTGCAAAGACCCTCTCTTTGCTCCCCATGAACTGTATTTCCTAGGAACATTTCAGATTTCCTTACTGCTATTGCTGTTTAATTTTCTTTCTATTTTTTGTAATACTTTGGTCTGTATCTCAATAGTTCTTTACATGGAAAATGTGGACAAAATTAGGTGTTACAGTGCTGTAATGAAGCCGCAGCAATCTCCTAGCCGTTAATGATATGTGCGTTAGCAGCTAGATGTGTCATTTTTTGAACAACGAAAAAAGAGCCCAATTAATTAGACATCAAATGAAAGTGCAGCCTTGTGTGTTTAGCTCTTAGCTCAGCTAAGAGGCATCTTAGATGTGCTGTGAATTTCCTGTTCTAGCACTTTGTCCAGACTGGTGTTCCTGGATCTTGGTACAGATCCTGACATGACTGAGAAGAAAATGCTACAGAGTTGTCCTGAAATGCACATCAGGCTGACAGCGATGGCATTTAGGTGCCTGAAATCTTCTCTCCTTCAAAAATGCTGGATAATTTCTCTTGACAGTATTACTGTGACAACAACTATTGTGTCTGTAATGCCTTGAGACTCTGCCTCTCGGCTTATGTTATTTGCAGCACAGTGCTGTTTTTCTCTTGCTGTGTAGCTGACATAAATATATCTGTCTTTCAAACCTCATCTGACTAACATTGATGTGTGTTTTATTTTTTACTGGAACTATTTGGCTTATAAATGTGTTTAAACTGTAGCTCTCAGCTTATATTTTCATACTCTGGAAAACTGTCTTCAGCATTTTTCCATCCTGTCTTTGTCTTATAAATGCTTTTATATACAATATAGCTTATATTGTGCATCTATACCCTGTCCAGCAGCTCCTATTCCTTTCTCCAAACACTTCTGTTCTTCTTTTTTCAGCACTTCTATCTTAAAACTTGGACCCAGTTTTAAGGTCCAAAACTTTTAGGCATGTACCTGTTGGAAATCTGTGTAACTGAGACTCCTTAATTAGACCAATTTGTCTGATTACTGCAGCCATTCAGCTTTTCTGTGACTTTTAGACTCTATGCAAAACTTTTTTCCAAACTCAATCAGCCGAGTCTCCATTTTTTTTCCAGATTTTCATTCACATTTGTGTTTATTCAAAATTGGCCTCAAGTTCTTCATCTTCTCCTCAAAGTTTGCAAATTTTAGCACTGAATTAGTAAATAATACTTAAAGCCACAGGTGGTATTCTGTGAACAAGAAAGATTTAAAGCACATTTTGAGTATAAAGTATAGTTAGGAATTTCAGAACATGCTTAACTCATAACTCTTCAGTAAAACAGTCAGACTTTAAGTTAAGTATATGCCTTTTTGAAATATGCTTGTAGTGTATCAAATCCATACTCTTTTGCAGAAATAAATAGATTAATAGTAGTCCACTAATTGTGGAACGTAATGGTACTACTTTCTATGTACTAACAGATTAGTGAATATCTCTACTGCTTTGTTATGCACCAGGTAAAGAACGTCTTGCTGAATGCCTCGGAACTACTTCTCTTCAAGCCAGTCAGTTTATAGATAGTTTTATGCAAAAATACAAGAAAGTTCATGAATTTACGAAGATGACCATTGAACAATGTCGAAATAAAGGTGAGTCAATGTATTTAAGCGTGTTTCTGTCTACTGATCAGGACTGTGCTGTAATAATGAAGGCAGATTCAGCTCAGCCAAAATTCAAGTATTTATAGGACAAGGGAGAAGATGGAATAAGTTATGAAAATTGTATAATTTCCTGGAGAAACAAGTTGGTCATCTTTTAATTCTAAGAGGAGGAGATAGTTAAATTCACAGCTACTTCTTTCCAGGTAGTTATATTTATTGCAGGCACTCTTATCACTGCTCCTTGGCAAGAAAAGCCTTCTTGTTGGATGTAGTTTTCAGTGCGAGACACTCATTTTTAGAGTTACTTTCAGATTTTTGCAAAGCAATAATTAGTCAGAAATTGCAGTGAGAGTGTAAAATAGCAGCTTACATGTTAAGCACCTGCTGCACATAAGTAACGGCGCCCTGATGGCCTGAGATCTGTGCTAATTAACACAAAATTCTTAGTTCAGGTGATAGCTTGAAAAGGTTAGAAAGATCATGAGAGATTTGAATGTTGCTGATTTGAAGCAGTATCTGGTTTTACTGCATGGTGATAGCAATATGATTCTCTGGAGAGGCTGAGATAACAATTTACATGGAGCTGGTGAAAGGATATGTTAAGGGTGGTTCCTAGGCTTTTTAGCTGTTTGCTCTTTGTCCTGTACTTTTTGCTCTCAAACCTGAGCAAATCATTACACTTTTTTTCCTCGCAATAGCTGGAGTTTTCCAACATGTGTAACTGTAATCAGCATTCACTCCTGCCCTTCCTTTCTGCTTCCTCAGAGCTCTGAGACTGGCAGGGAGGGAGCTGGATCGTGCTGGGTCTAGCCTGCCTGTACACCAACATGGTGAGAAGGCTGGACCAACAACCAGATGTTAGTTTGCAGTGTGAATGAAAACTACACTTTTCAAAGAATTCTTTACTGTTAAGCATCTTTTTTTAGCCTAATTTCCTAAAGCAAAATGCTTTGCATTGACTGCTTTGCCTGCCTTTGCTTGCTAGTCCCCTATGTGGCCAAGAGTTTTGAAACTGTGCAGCAGTTTCTGACAGATTTGAACGAAGGGCATGGTCTCCAAAATTGTTTCCAAAAGTGTGAACAAGCTGGATCTTGTACCGTCTCTAGTCAGTTGAGATATCAGAGTGTTATGCATGTTCTCTGAATGAAATAACCATACAACATCTAAGTATCTTTGTAAAGCTCCATTTTCACTAACCATGTTAAAATATTAAATTGCCTTGAGTAACTGCAAAAGTATGTAACATATTCCAGAAGAATTTCTGAAGTCTAATTTTTAGTCACTGAAAGAAATGCTAATTTTTATATAAATCTCTCAAGGTTATGTAGTTTCCATAATGGGCCGTAAGAGACCACTGGCTAATATCAATGCACAGGATTACAAACTGCGGACTCAAGCAGAGAGGCAGGCTGTCAATTTTGTTGTTCAAGGTAAAAAACCTATCTACCTACATACCTATCTGTCCATTTTTCATGCTACTACACAATTAGTTCCATAATCTCAAAAAGAATGAGTGATGAGTTCCATTTTAAAAGACAAATTAAATGATGTATCCTAGCTACTTTGCAAGCTGCAGATAAACAGTGTCACAAACATCCTGCTCGGGAGTAGCTACACATGGGTATGGATACAAACAACAAATACAGTAAATTATGAGAAGTAACCGTTTGTAATAGTGGTTCTGCGGGCTGCCTTGTGCTCGCTGTTCCTGGGTTTCCATCCAGCTGGCCAGGGGCCACCAGTGCTCGAGCCGACACAGCGGGCGCTGCTCAGTGTGAGAGCAGCAGGAGCGAAGCCACTGGGTGCTCTCACCAGGTCCTGCATTTCCATCTGTCCAAAGAGCTCAGCGCTGAGGCACAGCTATGGCAGGATGGTCTGCCAGAATCTGCACGTGCCTGCAGCACACCCTGCAGTAGTAAGATTACAGTACTTCATTGCAGGCTCATATAAAGAGGAGGAGGACGAATCTGATGAAAATCTGCTGGATTTTTTTTCTTCTTGAATATTTCCCAGTTCAATAGTCTTCAGGAATGTGCATTGTGGTATTTCAGTCATGATTCAACTCTAGCAAAATCTGCAGAATAACTTATGTATTTTTATTAAGGTATTACTAAGCCTGAGAGCTATTACATTTATTTGGGAGAGCTCTTGTTTGGTACCTTGCTGTTTTGTAAGTTCCAAATACACTGGGAAAAAAATTATATCAACCCGGGTGACATGGGAAAAAAAAAGATCTGTCTGGTCCATTATGTTATTTCATCATGGTAGCATTAAGAAATTACTTAAAAAAGAAGAATTGTGGGACCAATTTTTAAAAGGACTTTTGAAAGAAGGATTGAGTATTTCAGAAAAACAGAATCAGAGTACTTTTCCTAAATACTCATATAATGTATGAGTTAAACTTAAAAAATTGCATCAAAATCAACTAGAAAAAGATTTAAATATTTTCTTTTAAAATATTTAAATTATATATTTCTAAAAAGATTTAGAAAAAAATCATTTTGAAAGTTACGTTGTATTTTATTTTCAGTATTTCACAAAGAATGCATAGTAGTATTCTATATGTATACATATGTAATACATATGCAATATATATTTGTATATATGGATAAAACACTCAGTTTTATAGTTTGATTCATAGGCACTAACAACTATTTGACCTTGGCAGAAATATCTTTTCTTACTTTGTATACCAGTGAGTCCCTATTTCTGATGTATTGAGTCAATCTAACATGTCATTTGCACCAGAAAACAAGATATAAATTTGGGCTAAATTCACAATTGGCCATCTCAGTAATCAGTGGTGCATCTCTACCTGTTACATGGTGAATGAGTAGTTCTGAAAAAAAATGTTTTGAGTTTTTTTCCAACATTTGATTTTAATTGATTTTTAGATAAATTTGAAATCTCATTTAGAGCAAAACCACTTTAGAAATTCAACTCTTTTTTAGTTCTTGGCTCCTGACCAGACTTTGGTTAAATTCAACTATAGTTAACTTCTGGATACATATTTTCTGTTTTTAAATTAACATCTAAGTATTTAATTTATTATTTCTTAATCTCAAGATTAAGAGTCTTCAATTGACTCTGCTAGTATGGCCAGTGCTAATATTTCAAAATCTTTGGACACTTTCATTGCTATGACATGATTCTACTAAAGTATGTTTTCCTTTTGCATGCTTCAAATTAAAAGCAGATCACTTTTTTTTTTGTAGGATCTGCAGCTGATCTTTGTAAGATGGCCATGGTTGAGATTTTTACCTCTGTTGTCACTTCTCCAACTTTAACAGCCAGGTTAGTGATTAATGACTGTAAAATGTTTAATTTTAAAATAATAAAAAAGACACATTGCAATGAAGGTCTTTCTGTCATTTTAAGCAGCTGAGGAAATACTGTATATACCTCTGATTTTTTTAACAAGCAAGGACTTGTGACAAGGTATTATATATTCAAAGTTATAGCTTTGAGCTAAATTTTTTTTTTTTTTTTTTTTGTAAATGTATCTTGACTTGATGAATTACCCTTGGGGCCATTTAAACTCCGTCAGATCTAGTTCAGTGGTAGTTCAGGATCTTTGAAATCAAGCCCACTGATCATATCCTTCCTGTATTTTGAGTGTATTGTATAATGGCAATTGAACATTCAATGGGCTGGGAAAAAACAGGAATCAGGAAACCAGTGCTCAAGGAAAATAAATGAACATTTTTTCATCTTGTGTAGATGCCTTTCCTTTCCTGAAGAAAAGTTAGGTCATCAAGATGCTCTTGTGTCATGACTGCGTAGCTGGGTGAGAGATCAAGGGCATCCAGGAGCTTCAGACACCACCAGCAGAAATACTGGGGTCTGAGTTTCCTGCAGGAACCTATGGAGCAGACAGTCAGTCAGCATCACTATTTCTCATGATAGAAACGTGCAGGAACTCCCCCTCCAACTTCTTATTTTTTGTAATATTGTAGTGTACAATCAAATAGAACACGATTTTTTGCAGTTGGACTTCAAATAAAAGCAAAGATGGCAGGTAATGCAGAAAAGCAATGTTTCTCTTTTCATCTGTATGAGGAAATTATAAAACACTAGGTGTAATAATCTTGTATTAAGGACTTTATTGGGAGTTCGAGTGCAAAGTGTCAGGGTTTTGCTTTACAAATGTAGTTTGCAATTATGTTTAATATGTATCACTCTAACCATTTACACCCAGTAGCATTGTCTTATTTGTTCAGTGTAGTCTTTCAAAATGTAATTGATAATTACAAATATAAATTGTATTTGTGATAGAACAATTCCTATACTAAACCCAAAACTTACTAAAAGAAAGAAGGTGCGGAAGAAAGAAAGAGAAAAGGAAAGAGAGGGAGGAAAAAGAGAAAGAAAGAAAAAGAAAGAGAAGGCCCTTTAATCTGAATCTGGAATGGGAAATGATTCTTTGGAGATACTGTATGCAGTCAATGATACCTCTACGCATTAAATACCAAATAATATACTGTAATATATTGCACTGCCTTTTGGGCCAGATTCTCTGCCTTGATTGTAATTGTTTTTGTTGCCTGAGTTGAGTGAAGAGGCCCAAATCTGTGGTCTGGTTGAAAACTCCTTTCGCAGGCGTAGGCGAGCACAGATCAGCACCGCGGCGGCTGGAATCCGGAGCCGAGCAGCCAGCAGGCTGCACCGGGGAAGGCTCGCGAGGTGCTAGGAGAGCAAGCAGCAAACCCCCTTCATCAGGTCCTGGCTAGCACACAGATCTTCAGGTCCCATAACTAGCTGGTTTTTGAAATTTAGGGAAATCCAAAGCTTTTTGCAGCTAATGCCATGTCTGCAAATGCTGGTGGATATTTCCTTCTCTCAAGAGAAAATTTTGCTTTGGTTTAAAGAATTTGTGGCTAATGAGGCAACAGACTTGGTGTTTTTCATGCTGAATTCCCCTGCATTGCAAAAGCTAAGTGCTGTGTACAGCATAAAGTATTGTGGCCTTTGCTTCTTAGTCTTGCTAGTGTAAGTATCACAGCTTGGAAAGACCAGGACTGCAAGGGCATTTAAAAGAGATGCTGCTTTAAACTGGGATTTTGAACTCCTGCCAGCCATTAACAACTGGATGGCTTGCTAAAGGAGAGTCCTTAATGGCTCCTTGCTGTAATATTTAGGAGATAGTTAAGAGCTGGGTTTGTCAGCAAAGCACAAGAGTGTTGGGCATCTTGTGGACACTCACCTGAACAGAAGCTAGTTCAGGATCCGAGAGCATCGCTGTGGTCTCAGGGCAGTGCTGGAATAGACCTTGGATATTTGTGTGTCTGCTCAGTCGCTTGTCAGTCACCAGGTGACATTCAGTTAGTTATTCTTTTTTCAGTGGTCTGTTTCTCAGTTTTCTTATCACTAAAATCGTGGTAGTGATCCTAGAATCCTTTGTAAAGCACTTGGAAAATATTGTTAAAAGGAAGTGCATGCAGAATCAGTGTTGTTGTTGTAATAGTGGGAATTCACAGTAGCGCTTCCGAAATGACAATACAATCAGTCTCCTATTATCATCACATCAGACTGTATTCATTCCAAAGATAGCACGTTACTATCTTTTCTTGTATCTTCATCTCCCTTTAAGTATTTTTTTCCATATTAGAACTTCTAATTTTGGAAACAGGATTTTCACTTTGAACAATATATCAAAGAGAAATTGCTTTTATATATGCTCTGGAACAGAATATTCCCTTATTTACAATCAGGGATGATTTCTTGTAGAAGACAGCCAAATAGTATCTAAAATATATATTTTTTAATTTCCAAGGTAATGAGACAAAATGTTAGCTGTTAGCCACTATTTGGCTAGACATGGGTCTTTCAGTTTTTAACATTAGATTACAGGTATGTTTACAGCCTTCTTCACTGTCAGAGCTACATACAATTCACATATCTAGTATCTAGCTTAGGTTTTTGTGCAATAGTAATCAGTAGATTTTCAGTTACTGTTTGCACATATGATATTCCATCTGGAAAGTAGTGAAAGGAAATCAGGTTATATCTTCATGAAGATCAATCACAGAGGCCTCAGGAACAAACCCCAGATATCTGCACAACTGAGCGATGACTCTTCAGGCAACTGGCGACCTCTTTTTTCTCCTTGTGTTTGTTCACCTTTTAATTCAAATAGCAGCCTCCCAACTCAGGCTGTTGACAATAAAAAAAAATCAATCGGATCCTTAGAAATAATTTTACAGAAAAGAAGAAAAGCAGCAGTAACTGTGATATTTATGATAAGGACCTGATAGCTCTGTGGGTTTGTTACTGGCATCAGTGCTCAAATCTGTGCAGTTCACGACGCTGATGAGACACCAAAATGATTTCTTCAGACTTCTTCCATATTGTCCACATCTTTGTTAGATGCTATTTTGCAGCTGCTGACCAAGTTGCTTACTGAAAATAAGCTGCTGACATATAAATTATTCAAGGAGCAGCTTTTACCTGTCTGATGCAATTCACCAAACCTCCATACAGCGTTTCCTGCAGGCAGATGATAACAAAGGCACTTCTGAAGTGTGATCAAGGCATACAGTAGCAGCCGACGGAAAAATTTATGGGGTTTATTAAAGCATAGCAGTGCTCAGTGAACTCAGACGGACAATTCAGTGTTTAAAACATTGTTACAGTTGCAGATTCATGGAAACTTGGTATGAATTAAGGATACTGGCAACTTACGGAAAACCTGCTGCCCATATAGATACCTATTAAAATTACTGCTTTGTAAGCTGAAAATAATACAGACGTTCTCTGATGTCTTTATGAGGCTACATGGGCTTCTCAGCAAGCTTTCGGTCATTAAAGATGATAATATTCCAACAACATGCAAATTAAATTGAACAGGTCTACAGAAATATTGAGTAATTTGGCCTGAATCCAACCGTTCTCCTTTCTCACCCATTTGTTGTTCCTACAGCACTGGACCTGTGCCACAAACACAGCTTTGCTTCTCAGCATGGCCAGAGCCTAATTAAAGAAACAGGTTCAGCGACAGGCCAGATATAAGTAAATGATCATATAAGGAAGAGCAACCAGTATGTAAGAGGAAAACACAAAATCTTATTCTTGGTCCCAACTATGGGTATATAATATATGTATGTGCATGTATATATAATATCAATGGATGTTTCGGGTTTGGTATCGCTCTCTCAAAGAACAAACACTTTAATCAGTTTAATGATTTCTGAGCTGCTGAACTGTAAATGCAGGCTGCTTCTGCACCGAGAGCTGAATTAGCGAGACAGATCCCTGGTCATGCCGGGAACAAGCACTGCGTTCGGTGGCCTGGTATTTTTCTCACCCAAGTCACTTGACAAATCTCAAGTTGCTCTTTTGTTGGTAGCTTCAGCTTTAGTCACACATGACAAGAGCCTAGCGGCATTTGTATAAAGTGTGTAGGGATTCATATATTAGTACTTTATTAAGTGCTATTAGTTTTTAGGTTTGTTCAAAAGGACATACTAACAAGACCAGCTGATTAATTCATAGCTCCAGCCAAGTACATTCAGCCGGCTCCTTAGTGCTCCTGCTATGTGCAATGGCTTTGTTTAGTTCTGGGAGTAGATCTTATGTCCCTTCATCTGTTTCTTGAGAAATTAAAGAATTATTTTAACTCTTGTTTCTTCTGTGGAAAATATCTCGGATGGTTGAAGATCTGCTCAGAACTATTAATTCTAGCAAAATAGTTAACTTTTATCCTTGGCCTGGTAGTGGGGAAATAGAAGGAAAAGATACATGCTTCTCATGCTGCTTGAGAGGAGGATCAGATTGTTGTTTTGCTCTAGGCTTTTATTTCACTGGCAGAAGGAACTACCCTAGGTCATACTACTGTTTTAGAAATCAGTGTGAGCTCTTCATAGCTGCTCTCCCAGCCCAGGGCTGCTCTTTGCTGTCCAAAGAGCCCAACTAACACAGAATTTCCAGGGCTGCTATGCCGTAGCAAACCATTTCCCTCCTCCTCCTCCTCCTCAAGATGGTTAATATGCTTATATATAACAACTGAAAAGGCCATTTGTTGTGTAGTACATGTTAAAATGTCCATTTATATGGATTATTCAGCACAAATAATACTTTATAAATTAAAACACTTCATAAAATGATTTTTACAGATCACCTTTTAATTTGGTTATAAAACACTTTGTGTCTATGTGAAAATTCTTCTCAGTTTCCTGTTTGTGATACAGTCATAAACAAAACATAGCTGATTTTTTTGTAGTTAAAATGTTAAAATGTCATTGCCTTGGTGATTTTTCTTAAGGGAACTGTGAAAGGAGTAGCTTAAACTACACTGAAGTAACATCTATGCAGGCATGATATATCCTAAACTATAGCTTTTATAGCATTAAAAATCCTCATACATGCAGTTATAATGAGACTTGAAAAATGTACAAAAGTTACAAAATTATCTTAAGCTATTTCTTTTTTATATGGCAATTTGATAGGCACTCTTTCCACTAGAATTTGTGTGCTTCGAGGGGAAACTCTACATCAGTTAAATAACAAGTAGAGCTTGTGGTATCTAAAAATACATGTATATAAATATAGAATGTGAGTGTAGGGAACGGAGTTTTCTAAGAAGTGGATCCAACATCCATCTGGTCCATTATCACCAAGTGTGGTCAGTAACAGAGGCTTCAGGAGGAAGGTGTAAGATTTGTAGAGAGGTCCTGTTCATCTGCAAATTTTCACCTTGCTCTGTGATTATGGGAGTGAGGTAAGTAAGTTCTGAAAAATCTCAATCCTAAATTCCCCAAATCCTTGCAATTAGTTTTTTTTTAATTTCTTCATGAAATCCATAGATGATACGTGACTGGCTCTTCTGTTTTTTTCTGGAAATTTGTTTTATTACAGACTTTGCAAAACAATATTTTCTTTTATTAAATTTGAATGTGTTAAATTTGAATATCTCAAAAAACTAAAAATAAGTATTATCTTGTTCTTCAGTTAGAGGATAGAGAGCAGAAATTCCCTATCTACTTTTGATTTATTATTCTCATATATACTTTTTCCTATTATTTTGCTTATCTGATTTCAAAACCACCTTAGTAGTTCTGTCATTCTTTCTAAGCACATGCTGGCTTTTCTGCTCATCTGAGATTTTTTAACTGATGGTTATACACAAGGATTTTAACTGTAGGCTCTCCTAACTGCAATGTTGCACTCTCCTAGTAAGCATGTAGAAGCTTCAATTTCAAAATGAAAAAAAAAAGAAAGTGACTTTATTAGCTGGATACTTATTTTATTCATTAAAATGTGCATTAACATAGAATGGCAGATAAAGATAGTAATATTTGGAATGTAAAATCTGGTGCTGGAATCATCTGGAAAATAATATTAAATTCAGTGATCAGGGACATATAGTGCTACTATAAATAAGAGGAAAACCATATGTGATAGAAGAGGACTGATTCTTTAGGTAATTCTGAATATGTTGTTCTGATGCTTAGTGCATATTAACAGTTTTTAAGAACCAGTGTGTTTTTGATTATGTTTTTATACATACTTGCAGTTTTCATTGTATCTATATAAAAGTCTTCATTGTTAACATTGTTTTATGCTCTTAAGTAGTGTTTTGTATGATTTATTAATAAGTGGATGTTCTACACGTTCTTTACAAAGAATCCTAGGGTTTTAAAAAATTCTAATTAATTCTCAGCATATTGCTGAATTATAAACAAGTAAAGTTTATACCTGAGCACACTAGCCCAGAACCAGACAACCTGATGGTTGCACACCTATTTTTCTCTAAAGCTGTAGAGTTAACTGATAGGAAGCATTAAGCACCAGGACATAGGGAAATCTTAGACTATTTTAATCTGGACTCCACAGCTTGGTTCTTAGTCATTAATTCCTTATTGTACATGCGAATCAGACTCTATTATTTAAGGCTTCCCACTTATCCTACATGAAACCTCATTTTAAATTATTTCCTTTCAAACTCTTAAAGCAACCAGCTCAAAGTGGTGTGTGAGATTCCCTCAGACATGCTTTAAGTTATATACTTAGCACCTGTGGTTTAGTCTGGCTCTCATCCTCTTCCTTTGTACTGCCTGTGATGAGCCAGACCTCCCGTGGGAGCTTGAGGGCTGTGGGGAGGAAACCTGGTAGGGACAGTTACTGCAATGCACTGCCCTGGGGCTGCCGTGGTGCTTCCAGACCACGGACGATTCATTAACCTGATCTCGGTCAGTCTGATTTTTTTTGTTAGCTCATAAGTCAGGTGCTTTTTATTTCGTAGCATCTACATGTAGACCAGTGTGGAAAACTAGACAATACTATGTCTGAGATGTGTTGTTAACAGCAGTAAAAAGCTCCCCATGACACAAAAAACATTAAAAAATGCAGAAGGTTGTTCTCTCTAAACAACTTCCAAGTATCCCATGTAGGTAGGTACATTATCGCATGTAGGTAGGTACATTAGGAGCTAGGATCCCTACAAAGTCATTTCATAGAGCCAGGGTTTTCCAGGAGTCACCTCAGAATGCATAAGTTGAAACCTCACTTCGTTCCTTGACTATAGAAGGAGCCTAAATTTCCTTCATATGAGTATCTCTTGGCACGTAACTGCATTAAAACAGAGATTCTGTAGCATATAATGTCACAGAATTCTCATTTACAGGTTAGACAAAAGTTGTTTCCTTTAATGGTAAAGGAATACCATTGCTAACCACTGACATAATGGCAGTTTTGTTGAGACAGGTCAGTAGAGTCCCTCTGCGCAGTTCGTTGCAAGCGCTCATGGAAGAACTTGCAGATTTGTGCTTTAGAAAACAGAGGTCCAGGTCTGGCATGTACTGCTTTGCAGTAACGTACAGAATCTTAATTTGTCCTTATGTTAGGAAAACAGCTGGCCTGCTCCTTTGAAAAGTTGTCCTATACAGAGGCAGTTGGTTTCACAAATAGAACATGGTGAAAAAATCTCAGTTTTTTGTGGCATATCAAGTTACTTTTATGGTTATGATACAGTAATGATAACTAAGGGGATCCTTGAAGACCTGAAAGATAGCTAAGAACTTAATTCTCTTTGCAGTGGGCATCCTGTTTTAAGCTAAGTTCATTTATAGTCTCTCTGGAAGAATCATGAATGTAGTGTTTAAGAGACTTAGAAGGATTTTCTTTTTAAAATTCTATATTGCAGCGCAATAGTTTTATAAGGATATTGTGTGAAGGGCACACTAAACTGGTACCAAAAGCTGTGTTTAAACTGGCGTTCACAGCAATGCTTCAGCATCTGAGGGTGCATGTTGTGGCTCGATCCACATTCCACGTCAAACTCCAACTCTGATGCAGGACATGGTTTCCACTAGAGGAAATTGTAGCTGCACTGGCCAACAATGATCTCCAATCTTCAGGCAATCAATAACATAATCAAGGAAATATTACCTTGTAAATCAAAGATATAATCTGTAGAAGAAAAAGAATATTAGTCTCAACTTACCATCCTTAATCTTGTTTACCACAAGTTTTAGCAAGAGACAGCCATGGGAGTTTGGTATTGCAAGATTCCCTCATAGCAGAGATGAGTCAAACTAGTAAACAAAAGCAAACGTGATTTTTCCACACATTTTCACTCAAGGTGTGCTATTGATTTGTGGCACCCACTGGAAAGCTATGAATTCTGAGCCTACAGATTACTCTGATCTTTCTTTTATTTGTATGGATGTCATTTTGATGCTGCCTGCTGAGTGAGGAACACTGCATGAGAATGTTATGACTTTAATAACTCTGCAAAAATGCAGGAGGCCTTGAACTATAAGCCTGTAAAAGGAGAACCTGTGACCATAAGAAGCAAAAGAAAAAGATCTGAAAGCTTAAAAAAATCTAACTTGTTCAATGAAAAAGAGGAAATAGCATGTACAGATTCCCTTTCTTGGCTTCATACTGGGACATCATATTTGTTGTTAGTTAAACAGGTAATAATTTTCATTTGAAAATGTGTTTAGAAATTCTGATTTCTCAGATCGCATGTCTCTGAGATAAGTATCCCCACTTTCTGAGTGAAGTGAGACATGTGCATCACTTAGCAGAACAGAGCTAAAATGAGAACCTGCCAGGATAGTTTTACTTGTTTATTTTAACAGACAGAGAATATTGTCCCGAGCTTCAAAGGAGGGTTTTTAAAGCTGGGCAGATGCATTTATGCAATTCTACACAGTTACTAAACTAACTGTGGGCAGTATAGTTGGTTGTTAGTGTGTGCTATAGATTCTGATGAACACTGAGAAACAGGAAATTTCAGCCCAGGCGGACAACCAAGATAACCGTGCTGTTTTCAGTAGATGAACTAGAACATACAGAGTTGGATCAGCTCTTTTATGCTGTTTTGAGTTCAATCCCCAGGGCTTTGAGGGGGTTTCTGCCCTGCATAAGGTATAACTATATACAAGTACGTATCTCTGGTCTAAATGTGGTACTCCTGAAGGCAGTATTACTTTTAGCTTTAGAGAAGGTGGCAGTGAATGCAATCCTGAGTGTCTTTGAAAATCCAGTTCTTTTTCCTCCATTCCCAAATCCTCATAAATTGATGATAAAAAAATATAAATTCTTCTAAGAAAGGACTGTTCTTTGCTAAATACTGGGGCTCTGATCCTGACTGGAGGCATGATACACTACTCCAAATAATACAAATAATAGCCAGTATTTCACATTTTTATTGCACTGGTTTAATCAAAGTAAATTATTTTCACTTGCTCCGCTGATTCACAGTGTATTCAGAGGTTTTACTATTCACGGTTCTTTATGATTTATATCTTTTTGCATGTCCTTTGAATGATTATGAGGAATCTCTCGCTTTAATTAATTTACTTACATTGGAAATTATAGCTCCTCATGTAACTGTATTCTCTTGCTACAGATGATCCTGGTCCTTTCATCTATTTCTTTTTGTATCCTGTGTCCCAATTTCCTATTTGAAATATGTTAATCTGTTTCACTCTACTCCTGACTGTGGTGTAAGTGACTAATAATTTAAGATCTATTATTAGATCTTACCATGCTGTTAGTCAATGTCACATTGTAATTTAAAGCAGTGTGAAACTATCTTAGGAAATGTTCCCCAAAGCTGTGGAAGTTGTAAGGAGTAGATATACTGATGCTTCAGCCATTTCTAAGGAATGATTTACTTGAATAACTGAGAGGTACTAAGAAAAACCTGCAGTGGACATTTAATTTAAATGTTATATTTGAATTGCAGAGCAATTGAGAAATAGGTGGTAGTGTTTTAAGACTTAAATCCCCAACTACAATAAGTAAAGAGGTAATATAAAGTACTTCGTAGGAACACAGTCTGATATTCTTCTTACTTAAGTGAGAACCACTTTACGTGTGGTTCTCACTTAGGTGAGAAGTGGTCCAAAGCAGAACGGTGGTCCAAAGCAGAACTGTGGTAAAGTGTGTTATATCAGTTCTGCTTTGGACATGATTCAATCAAATACATTTATCACTTCCATTGTAAAGGTACCTTTGCATGCAAGGCAGTAATTTAGGGTGCTATTCCTGGAAGCGCTGAACAATTAAGCAACACTCCATACGCAAGAGACCTATAGATAAAGAACTAATGCAGACAAAGAGGAAAACAATGCAGCAGTAGAAATTTGTTGCAAAACAGCTCTGACTGAAGTGCTTTGGTGGGTTAACTTGCACGAGTTTTAAGATGTTCCTGCTCTCAGGTGTATATTCTGGTCTTCTGATGAAGACAACTGTCCTGACAGCAGAGGCAGCACATCAGGCTGCATGTGCACGTTTTCATTCCTTAGCCTACTTTTTGTCAGCATGAGGGCACTTTGCACTTAAGAGAATGTGTCTTTCCTGGACAGGGCACATGTCACTAGCTGAGCCTACCGTAGAGGTTAATAGGAACCACTGAGCCACGTCCTCATACCACTGACCTCACATTTATTAGTAAAACTGCCCCTTTGTAACCACCTTTATTGCAGTCTCAATGATAAAAACAAGCTATATCAAGGAAACATAATCTGTTTAATTTATTGCAAGAGGGCTGGCTTTTTGCTTGCTGCATTACCAAGGTGTTGGGCAGTAACTCGCCACATCATCAAATCTGAATGACATTTATAATGTAGCACAGTTTAGGTTCAAGACCATGGTATGTTCTCAGAGTGGCAATTGTTTTAACTCCACTAACATGCTTCATTTTCTTAGAATATTTATTTTCACTTTAAAGTATCTACTGTGTATGTGACAATACTTCGTTGATGATATGAATTGCAAATGCTACTAGAAATTTCATGCATGCGCTATCTAAAGTCTCTGGAATAAAATGCATGTTTTTTTTTTCAGGTTAATTGCCCAGATTCATGATGAGTTGCTGTTTGAAGTAGAAGATTCTCAAATTCAGGAGTTTTCAGGTAGGTATAATCTCCCCTCCCACACTTTTTTTTTCCCCTCTCCATCATGTATTATTTCTTAAAGAATAAATAATTAATATAACAGCAAGAGCAACAGTGCTTCTCATGAATAAAAAAATATATGCTATGCAGATTTTTCTTAAGGTTTTCTATCACTTACTCTAATGTAGACAAAACATTATGTATGGAGCCTCATCTGGATTTAATCAAAATGCTTATTTGTTTTTAATTTTCCTATCAAGATTCTGTCATTCAATATGTGAATCCTAAAAGACTAAATAATAATACTTTTGCCAAGGTTTCACAGGGCTCCAGAAGGAAGTAATTCAGCTTAAGAAGAATGACTTAGAAAATAACTGAGGAGTGGGACCTATTATATAAAGAAGTACAAAATGCCAAATGTAGTTATAACCTAATTAACTGCTTTTTATATTAAGAGAAATTTATGATGAGCCTTTCAAGGCTATGGATTAGTAAAAATTCCTGTCTACCTTTTTATCCTCTCATCTGGATTGCTTCCAGACATTATTTCCTAAGCCAGAGTTTGTCTCTGCATCTGGTACAAATTTAGCTAAAGAAGGAGGGCACATGTAAGGCCATTGGATCTCTTCTCCTGTGAGTAGTAGAGTTATCCCTGTTAGCACTGCATGTTTAGTCACAAACTTTGATCTAGTTTGAAGCTGAACAATACCTGTGGCTAAAATAATCAGCATAAGGTCACAAATAAGTTAAACCAATAAAAGATATATTTTTGATTATAACCTAAGCATCTAAGTGGAAATTATTTTCTCCTTCCTGTGCTACATTCATTTAAACAGTACAATTTGTAGCGTCAGTCTCATTTCAGCACAGATCTTTCCTGTGAGTATTACTTCATAATGAGAATGTTAACCCTCCATCTGATCAAAACAAAGGACCTGGAAAATATTTAAGTTCAGTTTATTAGGGGCAATGTAATGAATTAGGTTAATATATTAACATTTGACCTTTGAGTAGAGGAGTTCAAATCTGGTTTAAATTAAAAAGCCACCATCCAATTTATCAGAGATTGCAGAGTCTGATTACAAAAGGCCAGTGTCCAGGCCAATGTTAGAAAGTGTAGTATCTTGAGTAAGATCTGAAAGGCAGCGTAGGAGATCTTATTTTACACAATTTGTATTAACTAAAAAGTTCGGTACATTATGCTCAAAAGATAAAAATTATTCATGCTTACCTACATCTGTAGAAACTCATAGATTCTACAGTCATTGGATCAAATTTTGATCGCTTTTTTGAGAATAAATTTGTAGTAAATTGAGCAAAATAAACCCTTTACTAGTATACCTGAGAAAACCTTTAGTCACTTCATGACTAACAGTAATAATTCATCTCATTATAAAAACATGACTAGATTTTTTTCTGAAGACAGAAAAGGAAAATGCATTTAAATTTTCTTTATTTAAAGTAAGTTGAACTAATTGCTATAAATATGGATAATTAACAACAGTAACTTTGGATAATATGAAGACTTAACAACAACTAAAAAGTTGCAAGTAACGCATGACATATAATGTTTACAAGATTATGCAACTTTCCTCTATGTCTTTGCTGATTAGGAGCTCCCAACTTGCATCCTCTTCAGTTCCTCATCTTTCAAGGCAGATGACTGGAAAACAGTTATTTTTGTTTGAGATATTGACAGAAACCCTGGGGACCTTGATAAGACTTCCAAACTCATTTGCAGTGATAATTATAGTTTTAAATGAGACACTGAAGCATTAATACATTTTGTCACTGAGCGTGAGATGGTTTCTTGAATCTCTGAAGTATTACTGCCCTCGTTGCCACAGAGTTCAAAGTCTTGTGGGTCAATTCTCCTTTGGAAGGGAAATCAGTGAATGCAGCCAGATTTCTCTGTGTGTGTTTGTGCGTGCACACATGTGCACTTACCTTTTCCACCGAATACCATAGACCTGTGTCCTTATATGTAGCAAACCCACGTTGAGGGCACTTCAGCTAAATCCTCATGCTCAGGCAAGGATAATCCATTTCCTTAATTCTTCTGTCTCCTGGAGTTCTCCAAATACCCAAGATACATCTGCTTTGCAAGGCGCAGTGTGACTAGTTAGGGTGCTCTCCATTTAGCTGCAGTGTGCAACACAAACATACCCGTAAGCTCTGCTTCAAAGCTTTCGCTGAATAAAAGTAATCAAAGTTACCACTAATCAAAGCTACTAACGTGACCTGTAGGAAATGGACCTGGGCATTAAACCTCACTTGCCCACCTAGTTTACCGTACAAGAAACTTCAAAAAGAAGGAAGCGACTGGCAGTATGCTTTGCCTCTGGGCAATCTTTTGAAGAAAGTGTCTTATGTTACTTTTATTTTCCTAATTAGATGTAGGTGCATGGGTAGAAACTCACCAGATGTTGGTAGATGTCATCTCTCAAGGGATGCAAGATAATGCCCGTTAGCTGCCTGACATCCGGGGGAAGCAGTGACTGCTGCTGAATTTGAACCTGGTGAGCTTGGGAATCACTGGTCCTCCAAAAAATCCTTCTCAATATGTGGTAGCTCCCAAGTCCTCAACTCCTTCAGTTCTGCTCCCTTTTCCTGATGCACGCTGTGTGGTCGAGGGGTCAGTGATAGCCTCAAAATGGTCATTGCGCCTAAGATGGCTGCAAAAAAGATTGATTATTCAAGGTGAAAGCTGGTCAAAGATCGGTCTTTAGTTTTGTCTCTACTTTGCAAAGAGAAAAAGAAAGAAAAAAAAAAGTAATTTGCAGTAGATTAATAAAATACCTTTTACTTAAAACTGCAGACCAGCCTAGGACATCTATTGCCCTATTCATTTCGGTAGGGATTAATTCTTCTGCCAGTAAAAGAACTGCTGATCTAGGTGCCTTAAAAGTGACCAAAGCTAGTTCTTCCTTCAGTGTCGTCAGTGAGGATTTTACTTGATCTGTGTAGGCAGAGAAAGGGTGCAATTGCATTAGCATCTAACCTCCAATGGGGAGTATGATCATCAAGCAGATCTCCCTGATGTCTCCAGTCCGCGATGTGAACAGTTTTGGTTCGCATCACAGGGCACTCTAAGAGCATTTGACCTACATTCCTTTCAGATTAAATTGAATAGAAAGGCTCTCTCCTAATGCCTTCCAGTTATTTCAGGAACTGCTAACTGATGTAGCAAATTAGATGAGTGAGTTATGTGAGTTTTAAACTGAAAAGGAGTGTCAGGAGGATGTATGTTTCTAGCTTACTTTAGTGCTTTGGAAGTCCATATAAAGTGTTGATCTCATTACCCAAAGTTCTTTCTCTTCCTTCATTTTTTTTTAACTTCACGCCTTAGTCTTGCTTTTATTTCTTGATATTCTTTAGCTGTCGGGTTTGTTCTTTACATATCTGACAAAGTTTGGTTCATTCTGTAAATTACAAAATGTGCTGACTTGCAGATTCCAGTCTGCAGATTAATGATCCAGAAATCTCAGTTGTGCAATCCCACAGTTTGGTAAGGGAAAGACATGAAATTAGAGCTGAGGAACAGTGTTTGATGGCTCTAATCGACTGCAGTTTGGTTATGTGTTACTCTCATGCACTTAATGTGATTCAGTAAAGCACTAGCCTAGTATTTGAAATATTTGCTGTCTGACTCTCTTCATGCTTCTGAACCACTTCTTTAGGAAAATAATATCACTTAGCTGTGTGTCACTTTTCTTACTTGCAGAATAGGTATGAAATCTGAAAATATTTTTAAGAATATTAATTGCAAAATGTCCAGGTAAATGTTATTACTTCAGTTAGATTTTAGGGCAAAACATAAGCCTTCTCAGCTTCTTTCCTCTGTGGAAGAGCCTTGCTTGCATTATTTTACAAAACTAAAGTACTGTCATAAGTGGAGCCTGGGTATTGCCACAAGTCAACTGAAATGCTGGTGCTTTCTGTATTCCTGCTTAGAATTCTGTAGGCCAAAGAGCTTTTAGTATCCATAAACCCAGTTTATGGTGCACTTATTATGCTGTGTCTATTGTATGATTGATCACCAAAGGACAAGCAATTAAGTGTTGTTATTCCTACTGGTTTTGTGACAAAAATATTATATGTAACATAAATTAGCTGTTATCTATATTTGGGAAGACTAATTGCTTCAAAAGAATCCAAAACCCAGTATTACAGTATGTCTACTGTTCACTGCGAATGCACAAGGCAAAAAGTCTTTCATTTATTTTTTTTTTAACTTGAGAGTCCAAACTTCTATGTATTTGATGTACATTTGATATGCAATATACATTAAAAGCACATACTTTTCTAAATTGCCTAATTGCCCCAAAAGATACAGTATACTATTTGCATCAGTTCTCTGTTTAGGATAGAAAGCAGAATTAAAAAAAAAAAAAGAGAGCTTTTAAAAACCCTAATTTTTTATTGGAGGGTTCTTAGAAAGATGAAATCAAAACATTTGGCAGAAAATGGTTTGGTTTTGACAAAAAGCTGTCAGCTCTATCATCAATAATCTGATTTCTAGCCAGCTTGTCTTTCTGGCTTCCTCACATCAGCAACCCATCAAGCAGGAAGCAGAACAGGAGATGATTTTGGCAATGCCAGGACCTGGCATATTGGATCTGAGGGGGCTCAGCAGCACCTCCATGTTCTGGAGTCTGTGTCATCAGATAGACAGACTGTCCTTAAATCAAAGTGCGAGTGCTTCTAGGGACTCCAGAAGTGCGCAGGAACTGCAGAACTACCATGATCTGCATAAAGTGACTATTGGCCCTTGTGTTATCCTGAATGAGATGCTGCTAAGTGGGGAAGTATACTTTGGGGGCAGAGAACTGTAGAATGTATTTTTAACATTTCTTTACATCTGTTACATTTTTATATTTCTTATGTATTTCATATATATCTGGTGGCTTTGAGAGGTAGATTTTGCTACTAATGATTACTGTAGACGTTTCCTCATCAACTATGCTTGCTTAATTGCTTTCATTAATGAAAAGCATAATTAAATGCTTGCTACTTGAAATAATGTACATATTCTTGTGCAAATATGTGTGCTACTATTTCATATGGGCTATTCAATATCAAAGTGCATTAGGACAATTTTTAACATTTTTTTTTTTAGGACTCATTGATAATCGCACATAATCACACATTGCTAACAGAATTAAAGGAGTGGATCTCTCTATTTAACTTTGTATTTTGCACAGTAATACATACATTTTAAACAGTCTTTCAAATATTTTATTAAGTGTAAAAACACCAAAACATCTATTAAAGAAAAAATGATTTTGTTGTTATGTGGGTTAATGTGTGTTGAAATTATTGCTCTTACATTTTCTTTAAAAATAGACAATAGAAATTCTTGGCTTTATGTACAAATTCCGTAAAACTTCCTTTTATTCTGCTATAATTTCAGATTTAATTGAGTACTGAGGCAGCTGCATAAAAGTGCACTTGTTCAAAAGGAGACCCAAGTAGCAGAAGAACAAAAGAATGAACCGATCATCACAAGATAGTGACATATTCTGTTCTCTGAGCTGTCTTTTTCTAACTTGAAAGACACTAGTGCATAAACCATGATGCCTCCAGATAGCCTTCAATTTCCAAATCCTTTTTCCATAGATCATATGTCTGACCAGCTTTGACATGTTTCTGGAGTCATAATTTCATAGGTGAATGAGCTTGAAAAATGTCTTCAGTTTAATAGGGACAAACAAGCTTTTGTTCCTCAGCAGGCATGCATGCCTTCTCTCCGTTCCTATTCACAGCCCTTTCAAGCCAGCATATTTATCCTGTCTGGTATCAAGAAAATCCAATATACATTAAATTTTCAGTTCTGTCTGTCTCCCCACTTGCTGTCATCATTTTTCGGGGGCATAGTGACAAAATATTACATATTTTCAACATGACACTGTGCTTAGCACTTAGCAAACATTCCAGGATGAGCATAATCAACAAATGCCATAATTGCTGACTAAGGACTTTTTAAGATGAGTTGTGAAGGTCGGGAGAACAGCATTTTAGGGATGCTATTGCAGTATACGGCCAGTTGCATGGAAATACTTTTTAAATTAATACTTTTTTGTTTCCTGGATATGCTAAGATTCTTGACAGAATATGAATAATCATTGCTCTATAAACTTCCAATACCTGATCATCTCCATATGAAAAATTAAACTTTTTTTCTCTTACTACTCTCATTGGGAGATTATTTCAGAATTTCATCTCTTGGAAAGCTCTAACTTTTAATTTCCAACCTTAGTTTATTCAGGCAGTTTGCCTATTTATTTTTGTGCAAAGTCTGCCATTTAGTCTAAAAGCTTCTTTGTTCTTTAGTCTTTTACCAGACTACTAAGCAGGAATGATAATTTGCTGTTTTTTCATAGTATTTCTGTTATGGTTATGTAGTTACTATTTTATTAAAAAATCTGTTGTAAAGTAGACGCAGACAAATCTTTTGGATATTTTTAAACTATGATATCCAAAGGCTGAAGTGCAGACCAAACAACACCAGGTTGTTTGAAGTGAATGCATTTACCATAAACCCACTAAACACTGGGGAGAGACAGAGACGTCAGTACATGAGAAAGAGAGCAGGAGCAGAACTGTGATAAAATGAGGGAAATGGAACAAACCCATGGAGGGGTTTTTTAAGGCGTTGTCAAAGTGACTGAGGAGCCATTAGGTCTGTTCACTGATGGGGCCACTTTAATTGACACTCCTTGACATTAAAAGCAGTTAGGAATGCAGCAGCATTTGGAAAGTGCCAGAGGCTTTAAAGTGGAAACTGTGAGAGCCACCAGAGAAAGGTGTTGAATTGTCATTGCCATCATGAACCCCCCTTAGGAGATAACCGTTACAGAGGAAGAACTAAAAAGAGAAATACAGAGGTCTGGAGACTAGGGGGAGAAATGGGATTATTCAGTGGGTGCACAGCTGGCTTTGTGCCCTGGAGCACCTTTTATCGCACTGCCCCGCACCTCAATCAGTGCTGCTGCTCACGCTCCTGCTTTGGTGTCCAATGGCCTCTTCCTCCTGTTGCTCCATTGCTGCTCATTTGCCTAACAGCTCAAAAAAATGGTCAGGAACTTGCACTCAGTTGAGTGTTACATTGTTCTTGATCTGTTTTGGACCATGTAACGCTGAGTGATTCTGCCCTAAATGTGCAGAATGCTCTCTCACAAAAGCTTAATATAACCATACAGAGCTCATCCACCAGGAACATTGTTCACCAAGGGGCTTAGCTTTCCGAAGGCCGTTGGTCGCAGTGTCCTGTAGCTGGCAGCTCGTTGGAGGTCAAAGGGGGCTTCCCGAGAAGGGGACAGTCCAGCTCCTCGCTGATAGCCGTATCCTCATGGGATGGATTTAAATGGCGTTACTCAGGGCATGTCCTACACTGAACCATGAGCTACCTTGGGTCCACCATGAAGCCAATGTGTGGGTACAGCTGTGAGTACGTATGTAAACGTGTCTCAGCTACCTCTGCCTTGACAGTTGAGCCATAGAGCTTTGGAGTTGCTGCATAATTTGGTTTGAACTTCATGGAAATTCATCTTTCGACAGCTCATTAGCATGCGAGTCTGAGTGAGCCAGCACAGAGAGCTTCAAGAAGCTTGCTTAGCTCATCATCATTAGCAAACCGCAGCATCACAGCAGTGATCCACAGCATCACGTGTGGCTCTTGGCCGTTGGCATCATCAGAAAAGCCTTCAGCAGTGACCAGAACAAGTCATATGCAGCTTCTTGTGTTCCTGACGCTTAATTCTTTGTGTCTAAGCTCAGATGCAAAAGGACTGTAATAAGTTTAAAGTTGACTCCAAGGAATACTTTTAAGTAATTATTTGGTTTTCAACAAAGCAGTTTTCACCACATATTGCATACTTTGATATTTCTCGATTCAGCATGGCACACAATGGCATATATTTCAGATGTGACCAGCTGTGCTGCCAGAGCAGTGGAGTTCACGCGATACCTCTTGTGCCGGGTGTTCCTGTTTCACTAGCCAAATGTTACCTCCTTCTCTAAAGCTCTTTATCTATAGACTATCCCTTTGTTTTTTATTTGAACCATAAATGTGTTGCAACAGCAACACACAAACTGGCATGACCAAGGATGTCAAATCTGGTCCTGCATGATTGATTTGGAATAATTCTAGACACATTTGTCACAGTAATAGAGAGCATAGTGTTATGATGTGATGAGCTGTGAAGTTGCATAAATCATACTGAAGTTTAAGTGTTTTAGATTCTTGATAGCTCAGCTATCCCACAGGAAAGATTTTTAAAAATTGGAAACTTAACTCTTTGGTTTGAAGAATAATGTATTTTAGATAGTTCAGACAGATTATGTTTTTTTCCCCAGATTTTTGTTTTAAATTGCGTTTTATGGCTGCACAAGAAAATTAAACCAAACAATTAACCAATGCTAACCTTGAAAGCTGAGAAACGCAGCAATCACACAGTCTAAATATCTACACAGAATCAGTATACATTGGTGATGTATCTTCATAAATCTTGCATATATAAATTAAAAATTCTCCAAAAAATTTCCAATTAGATTTCAATTTCTATTTAAAATTGTATTTTAAAGGAACTCTTTGACAGCATATAAATTTTAATTTAAGAAATCTGGAAAACAAATTGTTATTTTATGTAGAAGGTATAACAATCTGTGATTTTTTTTCTGCCTACCAATTCTAATCTAGAAGCTCAGGTTGTGTATTTTCCACTTTTCTGCCCTTCTAGAACTTGTAAAAAGAACGATGGAATCCCTGCAGCAAACCCCAGCACTGGAAGTGCCGCTAAAGGTATGGACAGTTCTGAATTTACAGTTCTGTACATTATCATTTTCCACTTATGAACAGCCACTCTGTATTCACTTCAAGTAGTTTTTTTTTTTTTTCTTATTTGCAGGTAATAGCTTTTTAAAATTGTTTTATGAATTCCAATGCAAACAACAAAAAGAAACACTGTCCTCATTTTAGAAAGCATGGTCACGGTCTACCCTTTCAATTGGTAATACCTATGTTAGTTTCAAAATATATTTCATTCTTTGCCATGAAATTTCTGTTAGTGTGGTACAGAATACATGTCTTAAACAGTTTTTTAAAAAAAGTCAAGCATTCATTACTATTGAAAATTTCTTCCTCCAAAAGCTGTAAGGGGAGAAAGAGCTGTAACTGAGACATAAGGTGCTTTCCTCAACAAGGGTTGGATTTAGCCCTTGTAAGAGCTTGCCTTCCTACTCACCGCATTTGGCCATGACAGCTTTTGGTGATGCTGGGATTATATCTTTCACTACATATTCCCAAGCTTTGTAAACCACATTTCTGTAGGCCACTCACCTCAACTTGCATGACTTCTTTTGTTACCATGTCCTGAGAAAAAGCCTGTTTTTTTAAGGTATACTACATATAAACACTTCTTAATCACACTATGAGGCACCTGACACTGGTGTTGCACCAGTGTTGCACCACTAGTTTTGCAGCAATTACACTTTCCTTGAAGAACTCATTGCCCTGAAACAAAATATGAACCTTTTCATGGCTTTCTAAGAAATACAAATGTTTGCATGAATAACCAGAGTGCCCGTCAGACAGGATATAATTTTTGTGTTGCATATTTCAAGCTTAACACTGACTGGCAGAAGGTTTTAGTGTCCTATGGACAGAAAGTCACACATCATCTTAGAAAAAAAGGCTGCTATAACACATGGACAAATTAATGCAGAAACATTAGTAGATGGATTCAGTGGGTTGGTTTCTATGAGAGAATGGCAAAGGTCTTTTAAATGCAAGCTGCATTTTTGGCAGGTGAAGAGAAACACATGCTTGGACAGTAGGTAGTCATGTGGGGTTTGAAATATTCGGACTTCTTTTTGGCAATAGAGACATTGGGAGCTACATGTTTTGTCGCCTTTGTTTTGGTCCCCTTTTCATGGGCAAATTACTGCAGGAATCATGACATACTTTTAATCCTATTGTACATTAGGCTACATGCAGCATGAAGATATTTCATCATCATCTGAAGTGTCAGGAATGGATCAATGTAGAGGGCAGATGTCAAACTTAGAGTAAAACCAGCTTGATCTTAGAGAAGAGATTAAAAATGATCTTTTTTAAAAAAATCAGGATTTGTGCTCATGTTTTTTGTCCTTCTAGATATTAAGAATGCAGCTTTTAGGATTAGAGGTCTTAAAGATGAAAAGGTTTTTGTGACATGTTTCCTTCAGCACACTTTCTTCCTCTAAATATGTATTCTGTGCTCTGTTAATATGAATATTATTTTCAATATAGAGGAAAAGTGTCACTAAAGTAGGGCACAAATACAGTCTAAATGGGGGGAGATTTCTTTTTCTTCTTTGAAGACAAGGAAGCTTTATCTTTGAAGTAGCTTCTCTTCCAAAACGTAGTCATGCTAATGAGACAGCTTTCATGTCAGAAAAGCTACTGTATGTCAGAGCACAATAACTGCAAAACAAACTGAAATAAAACCAAAACAACAACAAAAAAACAACCCAGAACTGAACAAGTGGATGGTTAAGGAAAACGTGTATATTTATCTACGCCATACAAAGTTGTTGATTATAAGGACTCTGGTTTTGGTACCTCTTGAAAAGACATAGCACTGAAGGAGAGAGCCCTTCAAGATGAGCTCTGCTTTGGACTTTTGCATATTGTGCACAACTCAGTGACCTGTAGTTGTATTTTCAAAATCAAAGGCTACTCTTAATTGCAAGGGCCCTTTAATCAAGCTTTTAATGATAATCATTAGCAGATATGAAGGACATTTCCTATCACTCAGGTACGTAATCTAGATCAGCATCAACAGCCAAAGGCAAGGGCGAAAATACTAATTCTGCTGTATGCCATGTGTTTGCTTAAATATATATATATATATACATATATATATATATATATTTTTTTTTTTTTTTTTGACAGGTTCCCTTGAAAGTGATTCTTACGGCCGGGAAGTCCTGGGGGTGCATGCAGGAGCTGCGGGAGCTCTGATGTGGCCACGGGGCCGCGCTCCGCGCCGGCCTCGCCGCTTCCGTGCGGATCGCTAGGCAACGGCGCTGCTGGATCGTTCCTAAGCACCTCGCGCTCGGCATGTGCATTTTTTTACTTCATTTTGTCTGTACCCTAGGCAACAGCAGGGAGATAAAACTGGTTTTTACCAGTTCATTGTGTTTCCTTTAGCCAAGGTAACCAGCGGGGAGCTGCTTTTGTTCACTGCTAAATTACTACGTGTAAGAAATGAGGCAAGACAGTATTAACCCTTTGGGAACACGGAAGATAAATGTGAATTAGATGGGTATTTAGATTCTAATACTAAGTATTCTGTGAAGTGCTTGTATAAATATAATCTGGCATCAGAAGGACACTGTTTGAACGGCATCAGCAGCTGCCTAACTGTTATGTTCAGTTTACTTTACAGTTTGCGAGTAGAAGGCAGCTGCTTGGTTTGCAGTCGCTCACATATGAAATGTCCCTTCCCACAGACTTAAGACAGCTTTCTCTAGAACTGAAGAATCTCAGCCTTAATTTATATTTAGGATTTAAAGCAAGTCAAGTAAACAAAACCTGAATGCCTAGTGCCACTTAAAAATAGCAAGAGCATTGTCAGTTCCCTTAATTTCACACTCAGTTCGTATGCTGTAGTCTTAGCATGCTTTAGAGGCTGAACTAGAGGAGTCTTTGCAGGATTTATTATTTTTATTACTGAAATAGTGATAAGAACTTGTTTGGGTAAATTTTCAGATATAGCCTTCTACTTTAATGTTTAGATTTGTGATTGCGATGTTCAGGTTCTGTAGAGTTTATTCTTCAAAGAGTTTGTTTTATGAAATATTATTAGTTGCCAAAGTCGAGCTGATCAATCCCTGGGGAAGATGAAACTATCCTTAAAGTCGACCAACTGCCTAGAAGCTGAAATCAGGCACAACACCTTTAAGCAATGTTCCATATCTTACAGTGTTAGATGATCAAAATAAAACTTAAATTTTAAATATACACAGTTACAGAGATTTTGGGTTAATTTCTATCATTAAACAATTTTGCATTGTGCTTAAAGACATTAAACTATTAAACATAATTTTCTTATATTGCCTATTAATCATACTCAACCTGTTAGCCGAAGTGAGTCAGTTGTTGCTTCTAATAATTGATCCTGATAGTTTTTATATTAGCAGTTGTCATGTCAGCAAAGCCAGAACCTTCCTGCGGGTCAGATCTTTGATTGAGGGAGGTGAGTCCTGCTGCTAGGGCTGTGCTATGGGACTGGTCTGTGCAAGCAGGGGCTGATCCACCTTGCCAACAAAGAAATTTTTATAAGTTTTCTTCTGCTTCTTGCTTGTTATTTATGATGATTTTATATAAATAGGAGCACAAACATCTTACTAAACTCAAAAGCAGTTAAGAATGGAAATTTCAAGCTTTCCATGTTTGGAATGGGCTTGAGTAAGCATGAAATGTACTCTCATCTGTTTTGTTTCTCTGGAAGACCTACAGCTTCCAGGAGACTTGTACACAGTGACCTTTATATCTCAAAGGCTAATCTCCCTATTTGATGTCAAAATTTTTTATACGTCTTGGAGCTCACTTCCACACTGGATAAACATACTACTTAAGATATGCACTTTCAAACAAGTAGTGTGTTTTTTCAACATACAGCTTCAGCCTAAAAAAAAAACAAATATACATTTAAGAAAATTAAAAACCTGATCTGTCCTGTGAATTGACATTTGTGTGACTATGAAGTTGCAGAAATGCAGGGGTCACTATATAGAATAGATTTGCAAGCAGAGCCTTTCACAAAAGAATCACAGTCATAATTCCCCAGACACATGCACTTTTAATAGGTTGTCGTATAGTGGAAGAGTATTTCATCCACTTCATGTCCTAAAGAGGCTATGATGTCTTCTGGACTCTAGGGTTATCGCCTCAATTTTAAAAATTTTCTTCTTGTTTTTGAAATACCAAAGAATAAGCTAGAAAAGAAGACAACCCATCAATAAGGGTGCTTTATAACATGCATCTGAGGGGATGTTTCTCCGATCAAAAAATTATTTGTTTTCTTCCGGTTGTAACCTGTGAATGAATGATAATGTATGCAGTGTAGTTTGGTGGAGACTAAAGCTCTTTGATACTGTACATTCACCCAGCATCTACTGTACTGTAAAACTTTGCAAGTGTTGGGCCAAACTCTTCTCAGTGGTGGCCAGCAAAGTTCCACCTCCATGTGAGGAAGAGCTTCTTTCCTGTGAGGGTGACAGAGCCCTGGCACAGGCTGCCCAGAGAGGCTGTGGAGTCTCCCTCTCTGGAGACCTTCCAAACCCGCCCGGATGCCACCCTGTGCCAGGTGCTCTGGGTGTCCCTGCTGGAGCAGGGGGTTGGACTAGATGATCTCTGGAGGTCCTTTCCAACCTCAACCGTTCTGTGTTTCTGTGATGTGTTTTTTGACCTTTGGATTCTGTTCTTCATGACTGATTGGATAAATATCTAGTTTTCACTGTTTGCCTTACCCTACTGTGTTGAGTGGCTTGTTACACTGAAATGTTCTGACTTCCAAGTTCTTCTCTGCATCAATTTTCTTACTCATATAAAAACCCTGACATTGAGAAGAAAGCTGACTCTTTAGGGTGATGTCTTTTTTACTTTGCAATCCATTCCGTCTGTCCTCCATCCTGTACGGCAATTTATGTTTTAAAAACAGTTGTTTTTAAATTATAGAAGGACAGAAGTAGAGAGCTCTTTAGCATCATTCCCTTGAACGAACTCCTTGATTGCAATTAGTGTGTTTGCAGTTTTAAGGTCATCTGGACAAGGCATCAGTTTTACCACTCCTGTGTTCTCATCTATGTGTTACTATAAAATCAGAGCTGTACAGTTTTTCCAGGCCTTTGGCAAACTACCCGTGAGCATGCTTGAATCTAAAGAGCCATTATATGGAAGCAAGACAACTCCTGACCACAAATTTAATCCCAAACAAACTGAAGTGAAAAGGTTTTTAATTCACCAACTGCCAGGAATTCCTTTTGGGTGGCACAATAATTTCTCACCAGAAAATGCAAGACTCTTTCTGTAATAAATGCCTACCTTTTCAGATTATTTTAATTCAGTCTGGAAGAGACTGTGAAACATGTGCAGGATGGAATAGCAGCAATCATAAAAGTGCTTTTCAACACTTAAAATGATAAATTTGAGCTCAAACTTAATCTTTTTTTCTTTTTTTTTTTTTTCCCCTGCAATGTATACAACAATCCTGGTAGTGCCACAAACAAACTTTCTGGTTGAAGTGCAGAATCCTACAAAAGTACTGGTCAATGAGTAACAGAAATCACAGAAGAGATGGGAGAGAGGAATAGCTAGCTTAGCTTCAGTTATCTTTTTGAAATTTTCCTGATTGATTTTCTGAATGCAGTAATCACTCCTTCTGAACTGATCTGTGTCCTGGAGTTTAGTTTCAGTTATGTCACTGGTGGCACTGTCACTGAATGTTCCCTTAGACCAGGGATGCAAAAAGTGTAAATCTTTTGACTTGCTATGTGAAGCAGTGGGGAGCTGGCTATCTGAAAGCAGTACAAAACTGTGAGAAATGGAAGAGCACAGCTCTTTGCTATTTGCCATGGATGTTTCTGCTCAGAACTTGATTTTTTTTTATGTTCACACAGCACTGTGGAACTGCAGGACTCTGATCCTTGATGTTGGTTCAGCTTGCCGCAGTTCAAACTTTGGCCCCAGATTTTGTATGTCCAGTATTTTTAGATGTAGGAAAAAACACCATATTAACATATCTTGGGGAGTTTCAGAGTAGATTAAGAGGATTAATTTACTAGAGCATCCAGGGCATCATTTAAGTACATTGCACCAGCCCTTTAAAGTAATTTAATTTAATTCTTGAGAGACCACAGGACCTGATCCTCACATCTTGTTTAATATGATTTGAAAATGAAGCCAATGTATGTGTTAAAGGTTGTATTATTTCTTCCTGATACACTTCCTTGTTCAAAAAGAGCTCTTCAAACCTACTGGCAGAAGATCAGACTGGACAAACCCCTGACTGCTTGGTCTGAGCTCTTGACCAGGAGGTTGGAGTAGAGATCTGCTGATGTTCCTTTACACATGAGTTTTACCATGATCCTATGATCCTAGTGCCATTCTTCAACAGCAAACTTCTCTTTGAAAGATGAACTAGAAACTCCGTGTATTCTGCTGTAATACATTTAAATACACAGTGCTGGATGAGAAGTTGTTGTCCCTTCTTCCCCCATATGTTATCTCATTCTGTGTCAGCATTTACTACGTTCAGTGGCTCACTTTTGGCTAGCATCCTACCTTGTAGTGTTCGCAGGTTGTCAGCAGCACTCAGGAAGCAGAAAAGAATCCATTCCCATTTCTGCCGTTCTGCAATAGCTTTAGGAGGTAAAATATCCCTGGGATTTAAAGGGGGGTTCAGTCATTTCCTATCTTTGTTTTGCTGGGAAGCTTCCACAGCATGGTAGGATGACTGTTTACTGCAAACAGCTGTCTAAATCACTTGGTTCTCTTGAGACATCTTTAAAGTGCACTTCGACTATGCGTTTTTCTAAGACCCTCTCATGGTATCAAGTGTGTCTTCATTATCCATTATAAGTACAAACGATTTATTATCCTACCTGCTGTCTTAATTGCACAGAATTATGTTTTACATTTTGGAGGTCCAACCTTGAGCTGAGTTTTTCAGATTTTTGTGATGCATTTTTCCAAATCACCTTCTCCCTTCAAGATTAATTAATTGCCAATTTTTAGATCACTTCTTCCTCACCTTGCTTTGACAATGTAAATTTAATCCAGGGCTCATTCTTTCCCTGCGCATCACAGGTAGTCAGGTTCTCACTATTCGCTGACCACAGTAAAAAGAAGAAGTTGCAGATCTTCCTGGGCGTCATGGTGGATGACAGGTTGACCATGAGGCAGCAGCGTGTCCGCGTGGCCAAGAAGGCCAATGGGATCCTGGGGTGCATTAAGAGGAGCGTCTCCAGCAGGTCGAGGGAGGTGATTCTACTCCTCTACTCAGCCCTGGTGAGGCCACATCTGGAGTACTGTGTCCAG
>JAWLRI010000332.1:4118674-4158080 GCA_034781795.1 Crypturellus tataupa | reverse complement strand
GTGGCCCTGCGTGTGCAGGGGGGTTGGACTAGATGACCTCTAGAGGTCCCTTCCAACCTTAGGCATTCTATGATTCCTACTTCTAACCTTTGTGGCCTCAGCTTGATCCCCTCTTCTGCTTCGCAAATTGATAGGGACTCTGTGATGACATCTATGGCACTATTTCCTGGCTAGGAAATATATTTTCTATATTTTTGTTTTTCATGTTCAGTGTTTCCACGGTATCAAAAATCAACTGAATAAATTCCTTTGGTTTTCTCTCCTTTTTTTTTTTTTTTTCTTCAATCTTTGGCAGTTTCTTTTGCTCTGCACACTGAATTTCTCACATTTTAATTAATCAGAAGTGTCAAGCATCAGATTACAAGGCTACTTTCAAAAGGGTGCATTAAGCTTTTATTTACAATCTCCTGAGAATAAACTTCCCTCAACCCCCGAAGTGGCTGCCTGCTGTTAGGCTACATTTCAGAACAGAGTTACTTAAAGAGTGAGGTGAATTATGTATCTTCCTAGATTACCTTGGCTTCCTTGCAGTGATATGTTAGTCCACATCCAGCAGAGTCTACAATTTGGCCCTTTGCGGATTTAGCCTGACTTTCTGGTTGGTATCTTGTCATGTTGAAGAGTACAGGTCTCCTCAGGAATTCTGCCATAAGGTTTTTCTTTCCTTCACATTTTAATTCTCAGTTGTGCCCCAGGCTGCTCAGACTGATGATTGCCCCAAGCTCTGTATGAAGAACACTTGCAGGAACTTCATTTCTTTACAATGAATATATTCGACAGCAGTTTGAAAGCTGGGACACCCTTCTTGCCTGCCAGCAGTCTCTATCTCTGTTTATCTTTCTGTCCATTCACTTGAACTGTGAAGTTAAATTAAATAAACTTCTCAGGGAGTTTTTCCTTTAAATATAATAAGCTTTTGTAACACTTGAGCTGGGAGAAGTCAACATCTTCCTTTGGGGCCTCTGCAGGTCACAGATGAGGTTAAAAAAGTGTTGTACATCTTGTGCTTTAGTCAGATTCTTCGCCTGGGTTGTGATACTATGGTTTCCAATACATTACCTTTCAGAAATTTTCATTCTTTTGATTTTTATTATTCAGTTCTCTAACTTCATCTCATGTATGATCTAAACCTAAAAAATCTCCTAGCTTTCTCCATGATCCTTGAAACCCTTGAAACCTTCCACCCACAGCAATCACGTTGGTAGTCACCTTTCTAACTCACTCTGCCCATCTAGTCTGGACTTCTCTTTGTTCCCAGACATATTTATAATTGCATGATGAAACAAATATTTTCTGTTAATGAGTCGTCTCTTTCTTTTCTGGGAAGCTTCTGGATCTTGTTTATCTTCCTTTTGTAGAGTCACTATATTTAAGTCTTGTTTAATTTCTTCTGCCCATCAGGATGGTAATTCAAAGGGGTTTTAACTTAGTGAACAATAGAATAAAATAAATAAGAGGACAAGTGCATAATGTTACACCTAAGCAAAAACAATTTTAGGAGAAGATCTGGAGATTTTTATGTGTTTGCATTATAATCAATCCTCTCTGCTGCGCTCTGCCCCGACAAGGCTCAGCTAAGTCCTGTGTCCTGTTTTGAGAACTACTTTGCAGAAGAAATGCGGAACAATTGGCATCCATAGGAGAGAAGCAAGGATGATCAAAGCTATAGAAAATATCACCCATGAGGAAAGACTGAAAGAATTGAAGTTATTTAACCTTGAGAAGACTGAGGAGACTTGGAAGCAATAATCCAATATGCAATAGGCTGTCAAGGAGAAGGTGATGATAAACTCTTCGATATGTCCCTTAAAGATAAAATGAGAAGTCAGGGGCTTAAATTTCAGCAAGGTGTAACTAGGCTAGATGTTAAGCAAGCCTCTGTAATGAATGGAAACGTTAATTAAGCACTTGAATGGACTTGAGCTGAGCTTGTGGAATCTTTTTTCCTGGAAAGTTTATTAACAAGTTAGATGACTATCTGACAGAAAAATGCTTATGTTTAGCTGATCCAGCCTCAGGGCAGGGAAAATGGGCTGGGAAGCCCGTTGGGATCCTTTCCAGCTCTACTTCTGGTGACTGCTGTTATCTGTGGACATCTCCACAGATAACACCTTTGCTCTGTTTTGGTTCACCAGGAAAGCCCCTTCACCACTTCCCTCTCAGGGGTCCAGTCCATGGGCCAGCACAGAACTGGATTTTAGCAAAAGTTTTGGGTCCTCTGGGTTGTTCCCGTCAGGAGGTGAATTCAGTGACTGACTCAATTATTTCTTCGTTATACCACTTCCACAAGAAACATGTGCTGTTTTTATCATGAATATAAAAAGCAAGAACGTGTTCACATGCTCATAGAACTAAGCTCTTCTCAGCAACAGCCCCAAACTCTCTTTTGATATTCTGATATCTGTACTGTCAGATGGGATATCTGGGCAGTGCTGCTTTCTTTTATTGCCTTTTTTTCCTCATAGTCATACTAATTTCCACAAATCAGCAGCCAAGTAAACTTTCCTGTTTACATGATCTGCTCAATTTGGCACAAGCTCAATTTGGGTAGGCTGTTATTGGTTCACCCATCTGGTGCTTTAAAGAAATATAGATAAAATAAAGGATCATAATGGCTTGTTATAACTACGTTAAAAAAGAGCAGCAATCATATGTATGCTTTATAAGTAGATAGATGTTGATTATTGATGTAACTTAACATTTATACAGTCCCCTTTCCATAAAATACTCCAAAATCCTTTACATATTTCATACATTAAGGTATAAATATTACTGCAGTCATTAACCTGGTTTGAAAGAGCACATGCAGAGCGGCTTACAGGGTAAGGCAACGCAGTTGGGTTAGGAAATTAAAGCTATTGTAAAACAACCACATTGCAAATATTTTTAAAGTAAATGAAATGTTAGCTGTCCAGGCCCCTTTTTTGTTTTGTTTCCCTTCCCCACACACACCTACCCCACTGTTTGATTACATATTCCCACTTTCCTATGAACACTGTGTTCCATGCACGGCTGCAGGGCTGTGATGTGCAGCGAGCTTTGCCAAGACCAAGGAACAGCTCTTGGGCAAGACAGACCAGCCCCAGTCTGGGGAATTAGTGACACAAATCCCATGGGAGCACCTTTGCCTGGATCTGTGTCCACAGACACCTGTGCTGGGAACCTGTATCTGGACCAGGAACACTTTGTCCATGACCTGCTGCTCTTCAGTTGCTGTCAGTTTGGGTAACCTCCTTGCCCTCTGTCAGACCCTGTGTCTGTGACATTGTGAACAGCAGGAGTGCTCAGAAACACCCAGGTGGAAGCTAGGGCCTTCCTCTAGAAACAAGTTGCAAGGTCAACTGCCGAAGACACTGTTCCCAGATTCACTTATAAAAAACCTCTTAACACTGGGCAGGGTAGAAAGATTGTCACCATCAGCCTTCCATCAAAAACTGTTATTTGTTTTTTGGTGTTTTTTTCTTTCTTTTTGTTTTTTTTTGTATATTTTTTTTAATTGGGGTAACCTAAGAATCTTAGAGAAACCTAAGTGTCTTTATTATTTTCATGCATATCATACAATTGTAACTGGATTTTTTAGAGATTTTTTTTTCCTTGCTTCAGTTTTGAAGGAAAAAAAGACCCCACCTGCCCATGCAGCCTAAGAGCTCAACTCACATAACGGGCATAAGGATCGCAGTGCCAAACGCCAGGCACAGGGTATAGGTAACTACCTCGCAGAGGTCATACCTTCACTGCGAGGCGTCTGAGTGCTGTTTTTTCCCCCAGGATGCGCTTTGCTTTCAGCACGGGCCATGGACTCTGTGTGAGAGCTCCGTTCAGCAGCACAGCCCCTGCGTCGCTGTATTTGGGAGTTTGGAAGTTGCAGGACTGCCCACACCGACACCTGCTCAGCCCTTTGGCAGCCGGGAAGGTAGAAGCTGGCGTTTATTAGTTCATTTTGCTGCCTTTGGGCGCCGTGCAGTGCATCACATGCCGGCTGCCTGGCCACGCGGTGTGTTTGTGCATCCACACGTATACCCGGCACTTCATTTGCTGCTCATATATTTGGCACGTACGTCATTGCTGTGTAGCAAGTTATTCCAGTTTGTAAATGACCTATTGAACTGGGCAATTTATCTTCGGTTATCTAGGAGCTCAGCTTGGCGCAAATGAACTCCTGACCCCTGTTTTCATCAGCTGCTAATATGGGGATTACTAGGAGTTACTCAGCCGGGCCGGAGCAGCAGGCACTGGCAGTCTGCTAGTGTCAGGCAGCATTTTTAGGATCAGATATACACTTAGCACTCCATAAAACACCGAAGAACTATCCCTCGCAGCACTTCAGTAGCCTGCACCCAACAAACTCCTTGGACAGAAGAGTGTGAGTCAGTCTGTCCCTCTGGGACTTCAATCCTTTATTCTGGGACTCTGGACCTCACGTTTGATGTCTGCGTCTTTCTGTTCTAAAACTGCCGAGGCAGTTCCTTTCCTGCAAAGGCAGCCGGGGCAATGGCTGCCGCCGCTCCTGTCTTTTTATCTGAAAATTATAGAAAACCTTTCTGCCTGAAAGCCTTTCAACATCCATCATCCCCCAAGGATGCACGAACAGGATGTTCTGCAGAGGAGCTTTCTGTGCTTCCTCTTGGGGCTGGCCCATGGGGTCTGTGTTGATCAATATTTGCCTTCCCTTCCTCAAAGGGCTGTCTGGTCTCCAAGCTCCTGGCTCCTGTAGAAGAGTAGATCTGCAAACCGGGGAGTGCTTCACTGTTTTAAACACATCGTTGTATGCAAAACAAGAAAGTAAATTGGAAAAGAGCAGACTTGCCTGTAGGTACAAACCTGTGACGGTTTCCTCTTGCCCTTGAGCTGAAGGCTTTTTCTCCTATCACGGCTCTTGCATTACGCCTGCTTCATGTTCTTCATGCCCTGCACTAATGGTGCAGAGCCAAGTGTGCACTTTCTTGTCTCCACTTATCCACTTACCTTCTCTCACCTTCTGACTCTACAGTGAACATTTTTGCTATTTTTGCATCCCTCTTGGCCTTAAAACTCATTTCTAGCTTTCTTCTCTTTCACTTTTTTTTTGAAAACATGTCTTTGCAAGAGGTGTTATTCATCCCCCTGCTCCCTTTTCACTACCTAACACTTCCCAGTGATACTTTTTTTGTTCCTTAGCCCAAGTCTTTTTACTCCCAGCAGCAGCAAAGTCTCTTTGTATATGTGTTTTTTTTTTGCAGTTCGGCAAGCTGTAAGGCCTGTCCTGTCTGTGATGCTGCCAAACACAAGAGTAATAGTAGGAAGCTGAGGAATCTAAACCCTTTTGCTCCTAGGTGGGCCTCATGTTTCAGACTGTTTAATCTCCAGATGTTTCCTTTCCCAGCTTTGGAGAAAAGGGGAAGCAGGCAGTCAGGTGGCCTGGTTTGTAAAGCTATTGGATGAAAAGACAGGTTTTAAACATCCCTGGATATGCAATTGAAAAATGGGGGGTTCCCTTTCCCAAAGATGAGTGATCTGAGAGAATCCAGGAGGTAAAATAGAAGCTGAAGGAACCCTGCATGGAAGACTGTGGATTCCAAACGGATGAAGACGCCATGACAGAACCTTTGCCTTTTTACTTCTCTCAATTAAGAAACTAACTGTAGAGTTCTGCAATGCTTCAATATTGATAACAAGGACATAGGGCCAGGGATCCAAACCCTCAGATCTTCTTGGTAGCTTTGGTATCTACAAGAGGATTAGAAGAGCATCACTGTGTAACAGGGGATTATTTACAGCCTCCTTTCAAGAATACTCTTCAGAGAGCACCATAAATTCTCACCTGAGACTGTTTGAAATGTCACCTTAGTGGTCAGGTCTGTATGCCAGTACTTTTTCAGAAAGCTTATTGCTTAAGGAGAGGCATTCCCACTCACACTGCACACTGGGCAAGCGCTTGCTTTTTTTTGGACCAATTCCTTGTGGAAAGATCAAATGGGACAGAAGATTCTGGCCAGGAAATAAGTGGTTCTCTCATTCCATGAGGGATGTGAAGATATGAGATTGGACCTTCCGGTAATGATGGAGTCACTGACACAGGAACTAAGACAATATTTTTGGCTTTTCTCAAGAGAATTTCCAACCCGTACATTTGGAGCACCATTCCTTGCATGCACAAAGCCATTATCAAGACACCCTAGATCAAACAAGGAATTTAGGGAGAAATGGTCTTAGGCTTCTTGTTTTCCTTAGGCTCTCGAGTTGCTCTGGAGTCACCCGCAGTGAAAGGCCCACTAAGGCCAGTCACTCAGAGGAGTAAGAGAAGCCACTTGCTTGCAGTAAGGGAATTTGCACATTCTGCCTGTGCTCGTCACTCCGTTTTCTTCAGCCTTTCACCCAGGGATTCTGCAGGTGAGGGGAAGCCAGGGAGCTTCTGCCCATCCGTGCAGAGCATGAGAAGCATCGACACCCTTGGACCATCTACCAGTACTGCCGTCCCCTAGCTCAAGGGCACAGCCACAGGGGAAACCATCATCTGTGACAGTCCATCCCCAAGGACTCCAGTGCCAGAACTAAGTAGGTGCTTCTTCCATTTATATATTAAATTATATATGGCTATATTAAGTTATTTATGTGTTGGGAACCAAAATGACCCTTTTAAAAAAGCTTTGAAGTTGTAATAATAGAGGCAGTTTGTGGCTAGAAGTAACAAATAGGTTTTATTAGCCTAAGCAGGATTAACCAAATACTTGGCATTTGCAAGTTAAATGTCTAGCCCTGGTAGCATTCCCAGAAGTAACAAATAAGCAGGATCTAAAAGTCTTTCTTTAAATAAAATATTCTATAAAGAAAATAACACTGAGATAGATATCTCACTTCCAAGAACTTCATGTTCCCAAAAAAACTAACAATAAAGTTACTATACTGAATTTCAGCAAAAGCTTCCATACTCACAGCAAGAATTCATTCTTAGCACAATTTCAGTAGCCCAAAGATGTCAAAATATGCAGGAAGATTTATTGCAGTGAATGTCTTTCAAGAAGCTCTGCACAAATTCCCTGCTATAATAACTTGGTTCACAGGAATCCCCTAAAGCCTCCCTCAGTGCACACTCATGAAGGACAGGAGGGAAGAGGGGGAAAAATACGCTGGTCCTCCTGCTTTGGCTCTTAAAATAGACACAAATGGCAGAGTCAGTGTTGACTTAGTGAAGATGAGACGTGAGCTTTCCGAACAGAGCCAGAAGCCAATAAACAGGGCAGTTTTGTTCTTCCCATCTGTCTGTCTTGCTCCCGCACGGTGCTGTCCCTGTCCTTGTCCTGGTTTTTAATTTGCGGGACCCTTCCATGGACAGCTGAGCTATACCTAGGTTTTTTCTGCTGAATCTCTTTCCGATGACTTTAGTAGTCACGGAGACTCCTGATGATCAGCAGAGCGGGCAAGCCTGGCAAGCAGTGGGGAGAAGGAGAAATAAGACTTTGACCTTTTTCTCTACATAACACAGATTTTATACTTAGATAGCGAATGCTGCAAGCCATAGCAAGCCATAGCACCTTACAGAATAACATTATACCCTTCCACTAAATACCTAGTTACATACAAGAAGGATTGTTGTACATGGATGAAAAAATACTTCTTCATCTTAATTATACATTTTTTTTAAGATAGCTTTAGGTCTTGGAGTAGTGGAAGGACTATAAGACAGGTCGCCTTAGGCACAATGTCCAGTGTCCAATGCCCAGTTTTCAGACAGCTGACACGTCCAGTCAGTTTTTCTGCAGTTCGAGATCCTGTGCTATTTTCCCTTAAGATTTCTTCACATATGCAAAATGTACTGATAATCTCTGTAGCAGCTTTGGTGCCAAATCCTCTGACACTGCAAAGCAGTGAAGGAACAAACCATCACAATGAATAATTTTGCTGTTTATTAGCATGTTGAAGTGTTTTGATTAATTTTGCTTCAGTGAGCCACAGACAAAGGAACTGTTGTATTACCTACCCTGCTCCTATCACTATTATTTGCCCACTGAAATCCATCTTTGTGTTTAATTCCCCATAGGCAGGGCATGTTTCTAAAACCGGAGGTACTGTGGCAGTGATATTAATTAATAGGATACTGAAGAAATCCTAGATAATCCTGTGATGGAGTTTTGCTTCTCTGGCATGTTCAGACTCTAGGAAGACAAATGATCCCCAAGGAGGATAGGATATTCATGTTTTGAAGTGTGTAATTGTTAATGCCCAAGCTATCTATGATGTGACTTGTTCCTGTTTCCTAAGCAATAACACCCTGTAATAACCTCAAATGACTCGGCCTGAGAGTGAGGGAGAGGACATGGACATGCGTCGCTTCTCCAGCTCGCAAGCCCCTCCAAAGCAGCACACACAGTCTGGTTGGGCTCAGTTCGAGCCATGTAAACACAGGGTGTCTCAAATGATGCTAAATGTTTAGCCAACTGAATCATGTCCTTTGTATTTATGGAGATTTTATTTTTATCACAAACTAATGTGCTTGTATTAGAAGCATCTGTCTTCAGTGAATGCAGTATTCTTGCAAGTCACAGAGAAAGAATCTTGCCAAGATGCCTAAAAAAAAAAATCTCAGAATCCTGTTTGTGAGCAATGTGTAGCGCTGAAACATGAACTGGAATTACAATCTTCTTTCTGATGACGAGACTGAAGGTGTTTGCACATCTGTACATTCATAAGGGAAAATTGGTATTTTTTTGTGATAGAAAATGATAGATAGATTTACGAGATACTTTTACAAGATCCTAGATAAACTGACATACAAGCACGGTCTAATAATCACAAAAAAAAGCACTTTTTTAGCCTTAATTGTTTTTGCATTAGAGATTTGTTTGAACAGAAAGCTTTGTAATAACTTTGAAGTAGAACCCCATAAAGCATACTGCCTTTTTTTTTCTTTTTTTTTTTTGTGGTTAACCTCGAAGTTGTATTATATAATGAGTCGCGGGATATGCTGCACTAAAATGACCAGAAGGGCTCTGCTTCTCTGCTGTGTACCTGTGCCTGTGCAGCCCCAGCAGGACGGCGCTACGTGCAGGCAGCGTTAGCTCGGAAGGGTTTGCCCGAGGCTGCTGCCCCGGTGCTGTCCATGCTTTGGCTTGGCACTTGGGATAGCCCTTTCTCCCCTTTGAGAAGCAAGGTCCCTTCAATGCAGACTCCTCCAGCCCATCAGTGCCTGGAAGAATTAGGAAGTTGCAATTTGGAAGAATGATCCTGATATCCTTACGGCTATTTTTCAAGATAACTACAAAATAAAATAAAACTGATAACAATTGAGGGGGAGTCAGGAAAGGTAATTTGGTTTGCTGGAGTCTTCCCTGCTTCCATCCCACCTGGGGCTCTGCAGAGAAGCGCAAAGCAGCAGGATGCTCGTTCTTCCTGCCCTGCTCCATCAGTTCTTCCTGCTTAGGGAAAAAATCTAAGAGAATGTTACTAGGCTGTAATATAAATATAAACTAATGTTCATACTTCTCCCTAGAAGATGCAGGTAAGCAAATCAGTAGGAGCAGAACTAGCTTATAAAATTCATCAAATTTTGTCAAGTAATTTGTGTTTACTACAGCACCAAACCTTTGAGTCATTAACATCAGATTATTTTAGGAGCAGTGTTCACTGCTTCAGGTTCAGATGATTGCTGAATACAGTTACCTCTAAAGCCCCAGTGAACATTTGCTGATAAAATAGACATTATTTGTCCTTCAGCTTCCCTGAGCTCTCATGGACAATTAAGCTTTTCTAGATAGACACTGTGCCAGGATTTATCTCATCTTAGATGTTTATTGTACAGACATCTACCACCGGGCTGGTCTAGACTCATTAATGCAGAGAAATGAGCACATCTAGAGCGTGATTCAGCTGACCTGCTTTAGACATCTGCAGGAGCAAAAGATGCATCTCCCTGCGGTGCTCCTTTCTCTTCTGCTATAACTGACCTGAGGTGCTGAGTTTACTGATGTTACAAATGCGGTAAGCAAAGAAGGGAAAAGAAACATAGCTCAGAGAAATTAAAGGGCTGATTGCTTCAAAAAGTATAAAGGTAAGAAATTGCATGAGCGTGCCTGTGACCACATATGTGAAACCTTCTTGCTCCAGCTTCTTGCAGTGTCGATAGTCAAAATCACTCCATTTTATAGAATTTCTGATGTGACAGAGCTGAGAACTAGTGCCCCCGTCCGTGCAGACAGACTCCCTGGGGATTCAGCCCCTGGGCAAGATCCACCTGGAAAATATAGGTGGCAAAAACCGCCAGGGTTCACACTGCGGATCCGTCCTGGCAGCAGTACATAAGCCTCATGCCAACGTGTGGGCTGTGCGGATTGCAGTGTGCTTAGCAAACATCCTGTGGTGGCTTAGTCTGCCTGATGAGATAGCCACTTCAAAAGGAAGTTTTCACAGAGGTCTTTGCAGCCCCGAGGAGTGTGGCTGCATCTTGAGATGATGGGGGAGTAGAGTCTGTTCTATGCTGTGGTTTCTGTCCACCAGTGTTGTAATTAACTGCAGCAAAGTCTTTGGGAAAAAAAACACATTCACCTGCACTGGTGAACTATTTTTTCCTGTTTATTAAAAATGAAGAGTCAGTATTTATGATATTTATGCATGACTGAGGAGCAAGTGGTGGGGTAAAAAAGGGAGCTGCTTCAGGGAGCAGCTGGGAAAGGACATGAATTACCAGCAGGTGCGGTGAAAGCGGCCACACGGGCAAAAGGAAGGAGCTTTTCCTGAGTACTCCGAGCAGGCCCTGGCCCTGGCTACAGCCAGTAGTGGCTCATGTGGCTGAAGCCGAGTGGCCAAAGGAGGGTTTTCTGAGAGTCTGGTAGGCAGCGGTAGGTCAAATAATCCGTCTTTCTGTCCTGCTACAGAGTCAAGTGTTGGGGAGAGCTCAAAAACTCATGGCAAGAGCCGAGTAAATCAAAACAATGTTCATGACAGCCAGGCTGCTGAGCCAGGACCGTCACCTACCTACAAATGTGCCCACGTCTCACCATGGGGGCAGGCTCGGCTTAGCTCACTAGTCACGGCCTTGCATTTTCTCCTGGCAAAATAGTAATAACACATGTTAGATTCAGCCCAGCTTGTTGGGGCATAGTAAGGGGGATGAAAGACCTGAGGCTCTAATTATTGGAGCATTTTGCCAGAATACCAAATTTGCTCTTTGCAGAAGGGTGCAGAAGAAGTCACAGGTTTCCCTTAAACCCAAAGTAGTGGAATATTTCATGGTGAGGCTCTGTCACTGTTTCATTTCTAGTTGTGGGTGCGCCGTGTTACTTGGCCTAACTAAATGTGCACGGGCTGGACCGTGGTGGGTGAGCACCTCCCCGTGAGGCTGCGGGAGGCAGGGCTGGGCTTCCTGCTGCCTGGCCGCTGTGGCATTACACTAGATATGCCCAACACGCGTCCCTCCGATCAGGCCTTGCAGGTGGGATAAGCTCAAGGAGGCCCAACCTGTGACCCCAAGGGAAGCCTGGGTTGAAGCAGGCAGTGAGCCACACAGCCATGGGGCGTGAGGGGTGCCGGAGGCAACGCCGAGACCCTAAGGAGCCGCACAAGGGCTGTGCGGGCAGGGATTCAGGGATTCAGGGACTCCAGATGAACCCTATGAGATGGGACACTCACCCTGGTGAGCCCTGAGCTGGGCATGGCCACCCCACCGTTACACCCCAACGTCTCCCAAGCCCCTCGGCTCCTCCAGGTCCCTCCTGCGCGGCCCTGCGTGGGCTCGGGAGCGCTTCACGGCTGAGGGCCACTGGCAGCCACACAGCCGGGTTCTTGGGCCCGCGATGGCCCTACGGGGCCAGCCCAGGCTCCACCGAGCCCAATGAGGCCCAAGGACCAATCACTTCCCAATGCTAGTGCTAGTGGCCTGCAAACGTGTAACACGAGGCCATGTGATGCCATGTGTGCACGGCTGCAGGAATATCTGCGCCTCCAAACACGACGGTGTTAGTCAGTGAGCTGGAACAGTGTGGAAAAGCAATCCAAGGATCACTTGGAAGATCCAAGCCATCATCCAAGGCACGGCACCTTCAGGCACAGCACCCCCTGCTCATCACAGACAACCGGTGTTCGGCTGGGACTGAACACAGGCGCTATCTGAGCGCCGGCACGGGCTGGATGCAGAGCCAGTAACTCGACAGCGATGCAGGTTAGGAAAAAAATGATGTAAGTTTTAGATTTTATTCATTCATACAGTATTTACAGCAGTTGCTTTCATATTACAATTCTCTTTCATCTTTTCAGTTTTCACTTATAAAAAATTAACCAAATAAACCTTATATAACCAAATTTATCACAGCAGGTCTGGTTAATTTTCACAGTTACAGCGGCCATCAGGAACAGCACTCAAGTACCTACAAGTCATTCCCCCCCAGCACCCTAAGGCGGCACGGCTGCTCCGTGCGGAGCGTCGCGCGCTGCGAGCGGGAGGTCGCGCGGAGCGGGGAGCCGCGGCGCGGGACGCGGAGAGCACACGCAGGCCAACGTGCGCATGCGGCGCTCCCTGCCATGCTGCGGGAGCCGCGCGGCGCGATGCACGCGGGCAGGCTGCAAGCTGATGGCCGCTTCCTGCCCTCGCAGCAGCTGGGGTCGCGCGCTCTCCCTTCTGCGGTTGTCGAATCCCAGCGGTAGCAGCGTGCACTGGATTAAGGAGACTGCTGCAATGAACGTCTGTCTGTCTTTGGGTGACTGTGACAGGCTTTCTCGTGTCTGTTGAAAAGTTCGCTCCCTCTCACTGGGAATGGTGTTTGCAGTAACTTACCCTTAAGACTACCATGAAAAACAACATGCGCTTTTTAAGGACTGTTTAAATAAACTAGGATGTTTAAATAAATTTCTGCCATCAGGCAGAGTAATTTACACTGGCAAGTTACCTGCAAACGGGACACGCAGTCTCAAAGAGCGCCGGCCTCTTACAGCACCCGGCTCTGCTCCCGCAGCAGCGCTTGGTGCCAGCGTGCTCACAACTGTATCTTCGTTAACTACTTCCCTGTTCTCCCCCCAACATGCTCGTTTGCTTTACATTGGTAATTATTGCTGTTTTAGAATATGCTCTTATTTCTTTGAGGACTTGTAGCCGCTTCCTGTTACAAAGTACAGTACATACTATGCTGAACATAGAAAACACAAGACTTAATTTCACATCGGTCTTGTACAATGGTGAAGAGGTGCAGAGTAAGAGGTTATTCAGGGGGATCTGAGTTTCTCTTTAGGCATGAGTCAAACACGTAACCCATGTGCTAAAAAGCCACTGCCTTAGACATGAGCAGTTCTGTTAAGCAATTTAGCCCCATTTTTTTTTATCCACTGACATTGGACATTTTCCAAACGCATTCCATACACTCTGCTTAGCACTACAAAAAAAAAAAAATGATTTTTACCTTTACCGCATTTGTCTCAACGAGACTTTTGCTTTCATAAAAGAACACAAGCACACAAACTGCTTAAAGCTAACAGCCCAGCACAATCATAAGTACAACCCACAAAGCAACAGATGCTTTGTTAAACCTAATCATATAGCTTTAAAAAAGCAAATATACGTAAGTCAAAAGTCGAAGCTTTGGAGGAAAAGAAACCGAAAACAATGTTAGCTATATGCTCATTACACTTACATAGCAGTAGCTGCATCTGCATTCAAACGTGTGTTATGTGTAAATAAATTTACAGTTACATTATGTTTCTCTTACGCTCTTGGTCTCAAAAACTCCCATGTTTTGACCTAAGCTTAAAACTCCTATTTAGACTTCAAAAGCATGTTCTTCCCCAGCTGACCGTCGGATAACACAAAGACCGCACTGAGCCGTAATTGGAAACAGTGCTTGAGCTCCATATGCTGACTTAGAGCTCACTGTTTTAAATGATACTTTGTTTTAATTAAACCCTCTGCTGTTCAAATTATTCTCTGGCTTCCTTCATTTGCAATGTAAGCTACTCAAAATGAGAGTGCAGGTAGCGTTTTTTCCAGTGGGAGATAAGCTCTGTGCATAGTCTCTATTACTACGGATGCAAGAGCATACAGTTTTCTTTGCTTAAGGGTTTGTGTGGAGATAGTTTGAGTGAGAAAGAAAGGAGAAAATGATCCTGTTCAGTACTTTGCATCCATTCGTTCCCTCCACGTGACATGGTATATTCTACCACAGGACTCCAGTTAAGTGTGCAACTGAAATGCTTTTATTAGACTTTAAACCGAGAGTGCATACCAGCAGCATTAAACTAGCGCTAATGAAACACGGGCTCCCAGCACATTTGAAATCAGGTTGTTAATTTAGAGGTAACTGGAGCTGGTTCCTGCCCGTGTGTGTTTGGCAACTGTGAAATCCCTGCAGTCAGTCTCTATCCATTTGCACCTTAGCCAGAAAAAAAAAAAAACACTGGCAAATTAAAAGGCAGAAGACTTATATGGTGGGTGGGTAAGGTTCAGTGGGGCAGAGGATGGCAGCAAATACAGGTTTAGTAAAATGGCAGTTCACACGGGGATTTCAGCCACACGGCTTTCACTGACTTTTGTTGTTGTTGGGGGCCTCCAGGGCCTCATTCGGCTCTCACGGCAGGAGAGACAGGGTCCGACAGGGATGTGCCGGGCCTGGCACCCCTTTTCTCTCCCGGCCGGTTTTTGCCCTGTGAGCTGCACGCAGCGCTCGGGAACTGGCCGTGAGCGCACGACTCGACCCCTGCAGCAACGCAAGGGCCGGCCCTGCCTTCATACAGCGCGACTCACCCCCACGTAACGCTGCCGCTAACAACCTTTCACAGCAAAGGTCAGTGCTACAGACCTGAAGTGCCCAGAGCATCATGACAGTTAAACCCAGCCTGCTTCAGACACGCGTCTTTCCAAAGACACTTCATGGTGCATCTGTACAAACCACCGACCCAAAGCGGGTTTGTAGGGGCTGGCAGCACCGCCACCCGCGGGGACACAACCCCCCGTGCCACGTGGAGCAGCCCATGGAGCGGGGTCTCCTCCCACCACGGGGCCAGGAGTCAGCGTGGGACGAGGCCAAGGCCTGGCGAGCCCCGGGGGAACGCAAGTGGGGCACAACCGGCCCCACGGAGCGATCGAGGGCAGCGCCCGGGCATCCCTGTGGCAGGAGCGGAGGGCACCTCGCAGGAGCGCTCGGCTGCCCGCGCCGTCGCTGCGCGTCGAGCAGGCGCTGAACGCTTTGCGGAGGGCTGGGAGCAGCACCACTTCCAGGGTTTCAGCGAGGATTAGGAGGAAGCACTTTTCTTGCTGCTTGGATTGATCAGTGCTTTGGCCTCGCTCAGGGGCCCTCGCGCAGGCGCTAAGCTCCCCGCATTGCTCACTGCCAGTATTACGTGTGCTGGGGATGCCGCGTGCTCAGGATGGCAGTGGGACCTGCCAGGACTGGGGACCCTGGGCTGCAGCAGCACCAAGAATCCCACTGTTCCTCAGAGGTGTCTGCAGAGAGTGCTGGGCTGTAAGGAGCTTCCCACAGAAGCTCCCTGCCCTAGGTGTGTCCTCCCACACCAAGGATGCTCACGCAGCCTAGGACAACCCATCACGCCACCAGGAAAAGCAGGCGCTGGCCCCATGGGCAGAGCTTCCCTGGCACCTTCAGCACATCCTCCACCTAAACCTGAGGCAATTTTACTAGCAGAAACACGTACCAAGGAAGGCTGGAAACCCTTCGTGGCCACCAGGAGGGACAAGCAGGGTGTGGGGACGGGCCGCCCCGTCTCCCGAGCACGGGCAACGCTCCCAATGGCACCTTTTAAAAGCACCTTCCTCAGGCAACTCAACAGGGAGCACGATCAGATACCAGAATATTCAGAGCTTACACATTTTAGAAGAAATACTGGTAAGCGGATGGTACTTCTGTGTCTGTGGGATCTGGTGGGATTCATTCCAGTTTGGGTGCTTCTGATGGGATATAGCATTTTCTGACAAAGGCACAGGTTTCAAATAAAACCAGCAACATTCAATTAAATATTCCAATAAAAAAATTAATGCTAAATTTAGGCTTTATGTATTCCTCCCTTATTAACAGACTAGTATTTCTTTTTTCCTCTGGAAAGGTTTTAGTGCAGTGGTTATATAGCAACAGAAAAATAAACTAAAAAAGGCACAAATTGTTTTGTGTTTTTTTTTTTCTCTTTCACTTTTGCTAATGCTTTTATATTTGTCTATTTTACTCAGGTTAATAAATCACCGAAAGCAGCAAGAAAATATTCTGCCCATTTCTGTACACTATACAACCCCCCCCCTACCAACAGTACATTATTTCAGCTTCAGGAGAAATGTACAGCATAGAAAGACTTTTCTTTAAAAAATATAGTACCCCGTAAAGCAGTTTTGCTAAGGAAACTCACCGCCTCCTGCTGCAGCGCCTTCCTCATCCTCATCCTTCCCATTATTGCTGGCCCGGGAGGAAGGAGCCCAGGCTCCGCGGCAGCTCTCTGGGCCTCGCCGCTCCCGTTTTTGCATCCCATGCGCTGCACCTCGGCCCGGCTGCCTCTTCCCTCCCCTTCTGCCCCGGGTTTGACTTGCCCTTGGGCCCCTGCGTGGCCCTCGGCTACTCCTTATGCGGAGGCTTTTGTAGCGTTCCCAATACAAGCATGAGTAACACGTGCTCTCCCCTTTCCATCAATTGCATCATGATAATCTGTTTTTCCCCATACGCACAACATTTCACAGAAGAGTAACCCAACCCTGAACTAACCCTTTTTTTCCCTTTGAATGTACTAACATAGCTGAATCCCTCCACCCACCCCAAATGAAGTGCAGCCAGAAATGTTTTCTTTTGATACCTCTGATACCACATTTTAAAAGTTAAAACTTACTGCTTTTTCTTCCCCAAGCCGTAACTCATGCAAAGTTACTATTTGTTTAAATAAGTTATAAAAGTTGATATTTCAGGCTAGAAGAAGCTGTAGTCTTGGTTATTCTTTAGTTGGCAGGCACTGTACATACATACCGGGTACAGATGCATGCCGAATCTGCTTTGCATTGCTTTTTGCATTGTACAATTCACAAATCTGACATCATTAAAGCAGTTAATTACCTTTTATGGAAGGCTGCAGTGAGGCCATCTACATTTATCAAACAAGCAGCTGGTTAAGATAATAAGTACGTTTCCCCCACCCCGAACCCCCCCAACGCTATTATCCGTCACACATCGCCTCTCCGAAGTGTCGAGATTCCGTGTGCACATTAATGTGCAAATGTGTTGCCATAGGAACTGCAGCTTCCATTATGCCTCAACGACACCATTCAGCGAAAGCCGAAACGGGAAAAAAATCGTAATAACCAAAAATAAAAACAAAATGAAAAAAGAGAAAAAAAAAAAAATCAAAGAACACACCCCAGAAAGGCAGCAACGAGGAAGTCCAACGCACATGCGGCGCCTGGCCCGGGCGTGCAGGCTGCGCGGGGCTGCGAGGCAGCGCGGGAGATGCCGGGGTTCGCTCTCACGTCACACTATGGTACAATGGGGCCGAGTCCAGACGCTTCGAGTCTGCTTGCTGGCTTAGGAAGGAGGATGAGGATGGAGCAGTCACGGGGAGGGGATGCGCCGAGGTTCCCATGGGGTATTTGGCAGAATGAGGCACATCGAAAAAAAAAAACAAAACCCAAAAAGCACAAACAAAAAAAGTGCAACGAGCGCCGCGGCGGCGGCAGTGCTATGTGGTCGAGTGCGTGCACGCGCTTCCTCTTCATGCACTGGAGCACGCGGGTAGGTTGGCTGGTTGGATTTAATTTCTTTTTTCCTCTCCACATTTTCTTTGAAAAGTAATAACCAGGAAATCAGGGCAAGACGAATGCATATTCTACTTACTGGTGCATGAGATACCGAAAACTGCATTCAAGTAATATTTCTGCGCTATTGCAAATGCGTCGCTATGTTATCTTACACCTGGAAGAGGGGACGAGAAGGGCTATGTACACGGGAGCAGGGGCGGCAGGCGCTGGCGGGACGGGTGCTGGGTGCTGCCGGGGCTGCAGCGGCCCTGGCCCCGCTGGCGCAGCATGCGAGGAGGCAGCGGGTGCCGGCACGGCCAAGCGGCGCGGGGCAAAGCGGGCAGGAGATGAGGGGACGAAGTGAAGGAGCTTGGCAAATAAACAGCGACGAGAGAGAGGAGGGAGATTTATTATTTTTTGAGGGCGAGGAGTGGGAAAAGGAGAAAAATTATTTTGTGTGTGTGTGGGTGGGTGTGTGTGTTTGGTTGGGTTTTATTCTTCGCGCAGCTGCAGGCGGTAGCGGTGGTAGCGGAGCTGGAAAAACATCCTCTCTAGTAAGGAGTGCGTCATCCCCGGCAGGGCGTAATGTTCCACGACACCCACGTGTTTGAACCCCAAGGACTCGTAGAGCTTGTGGGCCGCCATCTTCACGGCCGTGGTTCCCAGCACGACAGACGAGTAGTTGTTGAGCACGGCGAACTCCAGCACCTTGCGGCCCAGGGCCTTGGCGATGCCTTTGCCGCGGTAGTTGGAGTCGACGGACATGCGGCGCAGCTCCACCGTGTTGTCCTCCTCGTTGCCTCGGGCCGCCACGATGCCCACCACGTTGCCGTCCAGGACGGCCACCCAGAAGCAGGAGCCTGGGGGAGACAAAGCATTGCATGGAGCCGCGGGTCGACGCCAGCCCAGCCGGGCATCCCCTCAGTGGTGCCCCCATGGGCACCGCGTCCCCAGCTGAGGTGATCGGGTGGTGCCTGGGGCTGGAGACCCCAGGGGAAATGTAAGGGCGCTTCAGAACATCAGGTTTCTGGAGAACAACCGCTACCAAGTGTGTCTGGGCACTGTAGAACGGGTGGATGACTTACCGCCAGCTCATATTGGAATGGCATGGCCGGGTAGCTTATCCGCACCTCAGGACATGGAAAAATGGGGACTCACATGTACCAGGAGGGATCGCAGCAACTACCCCATGGGAACACCGGTCACTCTCAGTCCAGCAGTGCCAACCTGAGGCTGCTCCATGCATCCCATCCTATCTGAGCCGGGATGGATGTGCACACGCTCCAGCACCTGCTGCCGACAGGCGCTGCCGCTATCTAGGTCAACAGCCAATTTTTCAAACACCGGGACCCGTCTTGACCTATTTATCGTGGGCGGCTCAAGTGTCTCTTCGACGACGCTGCACTGATAGCACCACGCGCTCCTCTGGTCCCAAGGGCAGTTGACTGGGACAAGACACTGGAGGAGGCTGTGACCCCACAGCCCTTTCCTCTTCACACGTGCCCAAAGCCACCCCCGAAGCCCCCCCACGCATCACGGCTTTTCAAGTGAGCCCAGGAAGCCGCTGCCTGCGCCCCTCGATGCCTGCCCTGCACCTTGGCTTGCAAATAGCAGCTTGTCTGCCTAAAAGCCAGATATCAGCCCATTTCCAAGCCAGGCTCTAAATGGTTTCTTCCCACTTCAGTGATAATTCTCCCTTTTTAAGGAGCACGTCGCAGGAGGCACAGCTATGCTCGTGCAGCAGAACGCTTCCTGGAGCTGCAAAGCAGCACATTTATGGTATTTTTAGATCTTAAAACAAACAAATGAACAACAAGCCCCCCAAGTTTCTCGACGTTTGCCATACTGCAAACTCCCACGCTCCTCGTTGACAGGAACAGCTCCTCCCTACAACTTCCTAGCCCAAACGCTGGGCTGGACATGGCCATTAGCGCCCATTCGCCCTGGTGGGCACCAGCGCTGTTGCAAGCAGCGTGACTGCAAACCTGCGCTCCTCGTTAGCTTTTACTTACAGCTTTAAACCTTAATTATAATGATTTTGAGTTCAACATGAAAAGAAAGAGTATCTGGCACATCTCCCAGTGTGTGTTGTGCATGAAACACTTATAATTAGCACCAGACAGGGCACATCTGCTCAAACAAAGCATGTTGTGTGCAGCTTCCATCCCCACCAGCACCATCTCACCCAAGGACTTTTACCCCGTCGCCGCTGGGTGCCTGCAGTGCCACTGAGCATCGCTGCTCTTAGCCCGATCCTCCAGACGGGCGCTGCGAGCCTGGAACCAGGTCTGCTTGGGAGGGCGGACATCTCTGCTGGGAGCTGTCCTGGCAGGTGTTTTGCTACTGACACCCTTGCAGGAGACGCTGAGGACAAACCTGCAGGTTTCGGCATGGGGAACTCGCAACTTGGCAGCTCAGCTCTTACTGAAATTCCCCAGGTTTAATTCTCTCAAGCCGCTAGCTGAGAGCCACCACTGCTGCAAGGATAAATACAAACTCTGACGACTGCCAGTCCCTCTGCCCTTCCAGTCCTCCTGCTTCAACAGCACCGCCTCGACCCTCATCCTCCTCCATGCTCTGCACATCCCTCATCATTTCAGATGTCCAAATCCCTCCTTCCTCTCACTCTGGTGCAAATTCCTCTTAGGTCCTAACCCTGTTAGAAGGTCTCACTCACAGGTCTGTTCTTCCTAGACACCTCAGGTTGAGTTCCCACTGCCTTCCTTGCCCTTTCCCTTGAGGATCTCCTGTGCCAAGAGAAGCCCTCACCAGTTGACTTGATCCCAGAGTACATTTCGTGTCTCACACACGTGGTCATCTCCAGCACCTCATGCAGCTCCTTGAAAGCGCTCCCAGTTAAACCCCATTTGGTCCAGGCTTCCCTGCTGAACGTGGCCTTACTGCAGCTCTCCCCACACAGCTTTTCTACCTTCCATGTCACTCGTCCTCCTGCAGTCATCTCCTGCCCTCCAGAGCCCAGCACCCTGTGTTGCCTCCCAGTGCCAATGGCCAACGACTGCCCAATGAACACACCCCACAGCAGGTTGGATGCCACCACGTCCCACTGCTGCCCACAGACCACGGGGAGCCACAGCAATTCCTCACCCAGCTCCCCAAAAGACAGGGACACCCCCAGCCACTGAGGGGACCACTGAAGGTTTCCCCTCCCACACACCAGGTATTCAGACACCGCCACTTGGGATGGGAGTTGAGGATATGGATATTGGTCCACATCCATAGACTCAGGCCCAAGCTGCCTTCACACACAGGTCCTTTGCCAAGCCCAGGCTCGGGTCTTCCTGCTTGGGGAAGGACAACCCCAGCTGTTACTAAACGGAGTTTTCTATACTTTTTGCCTCTTTGCAATAGTCTGCCCTAGGCCCTCCAAAACCCTCCTCCCACGGCAGCTGGCCCAGCATGCCAAAGGGAAGGGGAGCCCTGGGGGTACAGAGCACACAAAGTGCCCACCGGGACCGCTACCATAGGAGACCACCACACTCAGCTCCTTCAGGCCAGAGTTTGGGCTTCAGCAGTGCACAGTTAAAAGCTGTAAGCACAAAGCACAAAGTGGTTGTGACTTGCCTGAAGAGTAAGGTATTTGGGGGCTGTTCATGGATTTAGTGAAATTGCCCTGTTTTTTTTACTGTGTCTTCTCCCCTTATCTCCAAGGTGGCCAGCCTGACAGGCCACCCGTTACAGCCCAGCTACAGGGGACACTGCTCGCAGATGCGAGAGACGAGCTCCAGAGAGCAACACTTCTTCCTGAAAAGTCTGGGTAAAATATTGCCCCTGTCTACCATACAATTAGACTTCAGCTAACGAGGCACAGGACAAACGTGAGCAGATATACGAACACCAGTGTGAGTTTTGCATGATTAGGTTAGCAGGGCCTGTGACTGTAACGGAGAGATGCCCCAGGGGGATAAACAGGACTTACAAAACGCGTTGGAAGATAAAACAAAGCCAGGGCTCCCTTATCTGTTGCCTCCTTAGAGTTATTTCAAGTATCTGGGATGGCAAGAGGCCAACTGCTCTATCTTATCTTTCTACACTCCTCTGTGGGGTGTCTGTCTTTCAACAACCTCTCTCCATACCTTGCCAAACTACACCCCCTTGCTAAGCAGTAACCTGAACCACGTAGCTGTCCGTGGACTCAGCTCCACCACTCTGAAGCTTTCTGGTGCGAGACCATCACTGGAGACACGTTTTATCGTGCACAGAAAGACCACACGTTTTATCGTGCACAGAAAGATTCAAGGCGACGGCCCAAAGACATCCACACCAAAAGGAAATTAACCTCAAAGGGGTGAACGCAGCCCCTTGGTGATGGTGCACGGAGCCTGAAAGCAGCAGCGCCTTCTGCTTCTTTGAGCTACCACGACTGTTCCCGCACGTCTCCGCTCCTGGCAGGAGCTGCTCAGTGCTCCCCCACGCAGCCGACAAGGATGGTGGGTGAAAACAAACTCAATTTATTTTTACTGCAAATTCCTCACCACCCTTTGGTGAATAAAGGGCCGGTGGGTGGATGGGTGGAAAGATTGGAGCCAAAAGCAATAGCAGAGAAGACTGGTAGAGGGGGGTAGGGAACAAGATGTCAGCCTTCCCCATCACCACAAGTCCTACGTGATCAAATATAGCTGCTTCCTACAGCTCTTCCATGTCTTTTCACAGGGTTCAGCTACTCTGAAAACTAGAAGGAGCAAAGCTGTACTCCTTCTAGTACCTACAACAAAACACGCGTTCTACGGACACCTTTAAAATACACAGTTTTCAATTAAATTCCGCCTGGACTCTCACAAGAGCAGGCCAAGCTCTGGTAGAGCCGGACGCAGACGCTCTGCAAGCAGGCTGACAGCCAGCACAGAGTCCCACACGGCCCTCGGTCTGCTGGGAACGTCCCAGGACCCTCGTGTTGGAGCAGGGAGCAGCCCAAGCACCGAGCCAGGTGGGAACTCATCACTCCTCTCGGAGCTGGATGGGCTCAAATCGGCTCGTGGAAGCAACGCAGAGCACTGGTGATAACTCTGTGGGGGTCTAGATCCTCTCCCGCTGGAAGACGTTTTCAGTGGGAGCTCAACATTTCTGAATAATCTCCCCCTTGAAGCAGATCGTTATTCCCCCTCTCCTGTGGAGGGGAACGCTGCTAGCTCCCAAAGCCCCGGAGCTGAGCAGTTTTTCTTCTGCACTTGTACTGATTTTCACTGCATATAGCGTGTGCTTGGGTGCGTGCAAGCTGGTTTCAAATGCTCTTCTCTCTCCTCCAGCCTGCTGAATAAATGAGAAGCTGACAGCACCGAGCAGGTGCTGCCAGCCTGTGCTCTGATCAAAATGAAAGAAATTCTCCTCCTTTCAGAGACAGTGACTTTCATGGTTCCTTGTAACATGTCATTTCCAGACAGACAGGCAACTTCCAAAGGCAGCATCCCTTTAAGCATGTTTTCCATGGATTGTCATTTTCAGCTCTGCTTTATCCTGTCGCAGCTACACAGATGCGAGCAATTCCCTCCTGGCTCCAAGCTGTCCAGTGTGATATCCTGAGAGTGCCAGCCAGACACGCAGCTGTTGGGGCCAGGCGGAAAGCTGGTGGCTACAGTGAGGAAAGGAAGCCAATGCCACCCAAGGCTGGCATTACAGGGCACTCCTGCCAGGCTCCAAAATTAAAAATTGCAACTGTGTATGCCCAAAAAAAGTGTGGGTCTGCACTACATGAGGGGACAGAGACTGCCCACGGCACTGCATGTGTCTTTGGGCATTTGCTGGAGGCAGCAGGAGAGCCTCAGCTCATTGCAGTGTTCTTCAAGACGAGGTCTTCCTCAGACTGCAAGGTATGGGCAGGGCAAAAGGAAAATAACTAACCCCTGCACTTTCCATAGGACAGGGCCTGTAATTCCCTGTGTCCCTCATTCCTTCATACCTGCATAAAAGCTTGCCCAAACTGACAGGCTTGCTAAGCCTCGTTAGCAGGACCCAAATACTTGAAAATTGCTCCCAAGGATGCACTGTCTGCTGTTGTACCATGACACAGCCAAAAACCTGGGCAGAGGAAATATAACACGCTGTAACATCATGAAGATTTAAAGATTGGTCCTTGGGATCCCATATCCAGCCTCTTGCACCTTCCCTTGCTGCAATTTGGAGCAGATCACCAGCCCTTTCTGCAAAGCAGGGGCAAGACACACAAGGCAGCACGCAGGGAGCTGAATGGGCTGTCAGGCACTAAACCCCAGGGCTGCAGTATTATTTGTTTACAGATGACCAGGTAAGAAGCCCCCAAGGTCAGTGCATCTCCTCTCTTCCTGCTAGTTATTTATATATAGCTTAAAGTGAGTGCCAGGCAGTACCGTGGCAGGGAGCAGATGGAGAGTCCCTAGACCCCGCTCCACGTGTTTCTCATGCTGAGCCATCCTGACCTCTTCTCCCGTACGTTTGAAGAGGGAATAAAGCACTTGCTACTTGAGGCATTTCTCTCTCTCCTTCTCCTGCATTCTCCACGAAAAGAGGGACAGAGCAGCCAAGTTAAATCAGTGTCAAGAGAGAGCAGAGGCTCTTCTGGGGCTGTAAAACGCCTACTGCTGGTTTTATGAATTTCAGGTCTTCCTTTGGTCTGTCTGGAAATGCTTTGGGTGCAGAGATTGGCCAAGGACAGAGACAGTAGCACTACCAGCATCGGTCTGCAACTGCTCAACTGGCATGGACACAGGTTTACCCATTCACCAAACACATCACGTCCCTTCACCCCCATCATTCCCTGCTCATACCGTGTCCCTTCTCCACCCTTCTAGGCGTCCCTGCTTGATCGGGGCGGGTGGACTAGATGATCTCTAAGAAGTTCTGTGCTCACGTTCCCTTCACCCCCATCCTTCCCCGCTCGGCCAGCGCAGAGCACCACGTGTCTCTGCCAAGGGAGGTGCCACCACACACTGATGGGGAGCTGGGAGGCCAGCCCAGTGAGGGCACCTGCACACACAGGCAGCACGAGAGGAGAGGGAGAGTTCGGGCTCCATATACCTCTTCTGCATCCTTACCACCCTCGCAAGTTGCACTCACAAGCCCTGGGAAGACTGTCACAACCGCTCAATCCCCACCACCCCAAAACACTGGGGTACTGCCAGTGCCTGAATTTTGGAGGACCTGCTGTTGAGTCCCACTGCCTGGACCACCACAAGCTGTTAAGGACCGTACTGAACATCAGCACATCGTGGCTTCGTTTCCCAAGGGGATTTCAGTGCCACAGGGCCCAATGTGAGCCCACAAGTGCCTAGGAGAGCACAACAAGGGACGGGCTTTGCATGAGACAGGGAGGAACAGGGAAGAGGCAGTGGAGACGGTAAAGGCAGCAATCCTAGCACATTACAGAGGGTGCATTACTGAGAAGTGTTAACAACTGGGCTTTAAAATTCTGTGTTGGGGTCTTCTTGTTGGCTGTGGTGCACCTTGAAAGGCAAAGATTGCAATAAGATGAATGCAAAGCAGCTGTCAGAGAAAGAGCTGCAGCAGCAGTTATATGGGATTAGAAACACCCTGGTTATCAGGGCACATTTAGAGTTGATGCATCAGCTCTGCTTGCTGCTGCTGAAAAAGAAGGGCGAGAAACTGCCAAGGTGGCCATTGCAATCCACCTGCCAAGTCATCAGGAAAGCAGCTTTAGAAACCAGGCAGCTGCCGTGGTTTTCTTCATGGGGGCAATTGTTATCAATCAGCAAGGAATTAGCTTAAAAGGAGCGGATAAAAACTAGAATATGCGATTTGGACCCAGCGTCATCCTCAGTGCTAACTGTACGATTACTCCCAAACCTATGTGGCTTGCTAAGCAAAACAGACTGATCTGTACAAACTGAGAGGGGAAAAAGAAACCAATCCACTACTTAAAGTATTTTCAGAGTAGATATTCTCTATGCATCCAAAATCCTCACTAAGCTTATAAATTGCAAAGTCAGACCTTAAGTAAACCAATACTCAGGAGTTTAGACTGTTCTTCAGTTGAGAGTTGAAAGGGGAAAAAAAGAAATCAAGCTCTTCTGCGAGCTAAGCTACGCTGCATCCTTCCAGTAAGGGTTTCAGTTTCTCAGTAGCTAAATTAGTTTACAAAGTAAAACGTGTTGCAGGTAATTTTTAAGCCAGTTCTTGGGAGGTACATTGCTAGCACTCGATCCCCTACTTCCACATGATCTCTCATTATATGGCTTTATTGCTTTCTGAACTTATATTACAGCATGTTCCTCTTGCAAATACTGAAAAATGGAAAACCTAGAATTATCAGATGTTTTAGAATTCATTATTTACTGGTTGGCTTTTACCTCATATGCATTACTGTAAAAAGGCTCTGAGCAATAACCATCAAATGCCTTCATTTTAGCTTAGCACTTGCCCTAGACATAAATCATATGGGGCAAATGGATAGAATTGATCTCCTTTTAGCCATCTATCATTACTTATCTGGTCTTAATTTAGCCTAGACTCCCTCGTTCAATAGAAGTGCCTGTATCTACCCTGGTATTTCACCAAAAGCTTCACAGCAAAGAGAAAACTAACATTACATTTACTTAAGGTTAAATAATAAATGGAACTCTGATCTCTACAAGGACTTCTAAGGAGTTTTATGCTTTTCTAGCAGAGGTCACCAAGCTTGAAGGTGAGTCACGCTCTGGGAGGGCCCCTCTTCCAGCTGTGATCATAGCAAAACCCTACACAGCTCATTGCAAACAGTTACTTTTAGCCAAGAAAAGGCAGGCAAGAACTGCACTCAGGATGGCAGATACACACTTAGGACTGAAAAACCCATACATGCAAGCATATAAAAACCTGTATTCACACAAGCCCTTTAAATCAGAGCCAAGCACAGCTTCACTTTGCAGCATATAATACCCCCATGCTTGCATACGGGCTGCCACAGATGCTGACTAGCTCTGCAAACAAAGGCACAAGCCTGTCTTTCATCCAGTGAGGTGACATGTCCCTCTCTTTAATCCAGGGAGGTGACACAAAAGGGCAAAGGGAAGGTTTGGAAATGTCCTGCTGCATGTCCCAAAATGAGTGCACGTTTTCAGCCCCAGCATGCCCTGTAGCATGCCTTGATGATGCTCAATGTGTTTCTTCCCCTCGGCGCAGTAGAAGGAAATGCTCCCGCTGCCTTCACAAGCCCCTGGGTGAGGCCTTCAGCTGATGAGCAGTGATTATTAAAGCAATTTTTATAGTGTGTGGGCATTGACCAGCAACATCTGATTGAGAGCAGCATCAGGGCAGCACCTCTGCTTGCCCTCCAGGGGAGCATCACGAATTCAGGGACAGGGAAATGCATTTCACCAAACACTGCACAGCAAAGAGAAGTCAACCTCATACTCTCCTAAAACCAGCAATAAACACAGCTCTGATGCACTAAATCTTTCTGTAGATAATCTAAGTTACAAGAATCCCACCTAGCTACCAAATCAGACCTCCCCAGCCTCTAGCTTTCCATCACATTAATGCAGTGAAACACCACAGCCACGAAGAGTCAGTTGCTCTGAAAATACAGTGAAGAATTGATTGCTCAGAGCAGAAGAAAAGCTATGAAAAGGTCCAAGGTACAGATTCAGTAAAATCAATAAATATTTCTTCCTACTTCTATCTAAAAAAAATGCAATTTCCATTTAGACAATGCCAAGAAACACGGCCTTTCCCTTGGAAAGGGGTCTTCTGTGTGCTTGTGACACCCAAACTACAGGTAGACAGAAGACTTCAACTTGCAGAGAACACAGCTTCTGACCAGGAAAACAAATTTGTTTTTCAGGCTTTTTCTAATAACAGGAGAAGCCTCTCAATCTACCCGTGCCATCCTTCCTTAAGTATCACCTGCCTCAGACGAGTCTCCTCAATGCCCCACAGTAGCTTCATACTCCTCTCTTGCCTACAGTTGTCTTTTTCTAGATTCACTGCAAATATCCAATCCCTGGGGAATGGTTGTATTTACACCTAGCAAAGTCAGCCCTGGGATAGGGTTTTCTTCCAACTGTTCCACTTGCTTGTGCCACAGAAAAGCGCTTTTTCACCCCCCACAGTCCAGAGAATTATGTTTCAGGGACAACACAAACAACTCGGGCAAGGTTTCATTCTCTCATGTAACTCTTGGAAACAAAAAGCCTGTAAGAGAGGCCGAACATTGCTCAGGTGATAGACTCATGACACATTCCCTCAATTTAAACCTTCAGCAAACGAATGCCAGGTAAAGCCAGAGCAATGTCCCAATGAAGGAGGCACATCCACACCTGGATGCTCACTCAAAAACAATGAGCTGCTCTGTCTCGCAGCACATTAAGGTAAATGTATCTTGGGTTTAATTCCACCAAATTCTACTACATCCAGGATGAAAGCAGCACATTTTACTCCACGTGGCATCAAAGGAGAATTCTGCATCCATAAATACAGGAACATCTGTCAGGTGAAGCACAGAGATGGACTTGCTGTGGATGATGATGCATTAACATAAAATCAAAGTTACATGTGTAAATCTCTCCAGCTCAAAACAAAGCCCATGATCCTTGTTGCTGCACCAGAGCATTCCAGCCAAAAAGTCACACCACAAACCACTCCAGTTATTCACAGACCTCCTATGCTGATCATCTACCAGCATCACCCACCCAACATCCCTTCGAGTGCAGTCCCACTGCCCTAAATACATCCCCAAGGTCTCAGGATCTGAATGAGAAGTGTATAATAACCAGTGGAGCAATCAGGTGATGCACATAGTGGGGGCGACACGTGGGACCCCACGGGCAGCACGCTCAGAGCTAGTGCAAGCAACTACTCCTCTGCCCTGTGTTACTAACACGCTCACAACTGCTGAAAGGGGATCACCCTATAAATGTGAGCAGCCCCTTCAGCGACCTTAAACAGGCGATGCACAAATCCACGTGGATCTGGGCAGGGAAATGCAGTATTTGGGGGATTTTCCCAAACAAAAAGATAACAATAAATGATGCTAACACAGGGTAAAGTGAATACAACTGCCAGTACCTGCCACAAGCAGGTTCCTAGATCAAACAACTCTTCCTCCTGATGCTCCAGCTTTCCCCAAGACCTTATAAACTTATCTCGCAGGCACAGACAAGCGCACACAGCAAGTCCAAGAGCACCTTGCTCCACCACTGCATTGCCCATCCAAGCCACAGGCTTCCTGCAAAGAACAAAACATTTGGAGCGTGCCCCTAGGTATGCTCCGAGCTCCCAAACACAAAGAATTTAAGCACATGGTTAAGTTAAAGCAAACGCTTCACCGAATCCTTACCTAACTCTGAGTTCCAGCCCTGTGAATGTGATTTTTTTAATTGTTTTTAAGAATTCCACTGAAATCCACTTTAGCTGTTTGAGCTCTCCTTCCACTTCTTAAGAATCTCCTCAGATGCTCTGATTCTTTTCAGAGCACTGGTGGCTCAAAGCAAGCCCTGGAAAACCTGATCTGGGCTTAGTTCCCAGTGAAAATCACTGCCTCAGAGGCACAACTGTGCTCTCCATTGCACATCTACAGGTTAAAATTGGAAAAAAAAATCAAACCATGTATTTTCATAGCTGTTAAGCAAATCTAATTGACTTTACAGACAGCAGAAGATTGAAAAGGTGTTTTAAACAGTTTATATTCTTAAAAAAGTCACCTGAAGTCTCAATACTATCCTTTTCTTAAAATAACTTCCCCATCCTTGCTTGTCTCTTAATAAAATCCATCACTAATGATGAAATTCCAGTACAAGTGACTTCACTCAGACATTCACACGGGAGACAGAAAATTGTTGTTGAGCAGACAGAAGCCGAACATCTGACATCCTTTCATTGCTCTGCTCTTTAACTAACCATCATCTAAAATTGGTTAGTGCTTAAAAATGGCAGGTGCTCCAGAACAGTCTATTTTCAAAAGCTTCTCCTTGCGAGCTCTACTACTTACATTATTTTAAATTGAAAGACTACATATTTAGGTCTTCCCTGGATTCCCACTAGAAGTGTTACACCGTGTTTCTGATGCCGTTAGCTACTTCCAGGGAGCACGAACAGATTTGGCACCTCCAAAAAAAGAACACAAAGCCCTGATCTCAGCAATTTTTTTTTCCTCCTCCTGTGCTCTGACTGCAATAGTGATTTTATATATCCTATGAAAAATTGAAAGAATGGGTTTTCTAGAAACAGCCATGCTCGAAAAAGATCAACATATCACGTTGTCCAGAAACATCTGAGCGTGACATAGGTCAGATCCTTCAGACAAGGTGCTAAAGAATCCATTGCTAGAAGTCCATTTGCCTTTAGGCGAAACATTTTCTCCCTTCACCACTGACACAGATGTTTATGCCCTGATGCATATGGGTTTTAGCTTCACAGACATAATATTCTTGTACTGCTTAGTTCTTTTTTTTTCTACCCTTGTGATTCTAATTCCAAATATTGATCAACAAAAATAATGCTGCTCAACGTACAAAATATCTCAATAACAGACTAAGTAAGAAGAAGCTCTTGCAGAAGGAAATTAAAAAAGGGAGATAGATACAAAAGAATTAAAAAATGAAGAGGAGAGGCCAATGAGATAAACACAAAGAGAGCTAGGGGGTGTGGGAGCATCTTTGGAGATGCTCTAAGTGACTAATGGAATTAGGTCTAAACTAGATGAACCCACTAGGGAAATTCATTACAGAGATGGATAAAAGAGCCCAGCAGAATTCAAAACAGGGGAAAGAGCAAACACTGAAGTTTGACACAAGCGTGAAAGAGTGGGAGAGGATTTGATGATCCAGTGCCAGAACTACTGGGGCACTGAGTCAGAAGAGGAAAAACATCTATTAGCAGGGCTGGCGCAGGGACCACGAGCTGCCACTCTACACAGCAAATGAACTCACATCCCTGAGGTTGGTTTCCCAATGAGGACTCAAGCACATTGACAAGCGGGGTAAGAGCAGCTTGTATAGTGATTGGTGGTGACCAAGGACAAGTCTAGGCAAATAGCTTACTTGCTTAAAAAGTACATAAACAAATGCATTTTTTTTGTCCTTTCAAAACAATTTACAGATTTGTCCTTTTTCCCATCTTCAGATGGAAAAAAGGATGCATGTATACCCTGGAAGAGCCCCGATCCTGCAAACGGCTCAGCCCATGGACCTAATAAGCACAGAGACCAGAAACTGGGCATCCCTGTTGGGCTCAACAGACACTGAATTGTGCCAGACCCAGAGCTCCGGCATCACAGAACGCAGGGTACTTGCACAGGAGGGCAACACACATACATTGCTCAAGGGTCTACCCCAAGAAGCATGTTGGAAAACATACCTGGCTCTAGCCTTATTTCTTAAGGAAGTCTACAGCACCACCAATAATTTTGGTTTAGGCTGAAGAAAGCATCACATTCAACCCTAAAATAGAGATTTTGAGGTTCCACATTGTGAAAAAAAAGTCAGAGGGGAAAGCAAATCTGCTTATTTTGGATCAAAGCTATTTTCCAGCTTATTTTCCATTTTCCGAACTGAGAAATCATTTTATTACAAGACTTCTGGTTTTCAGTTCTTCTATTTGGATAAATCCTAGAAGCAGCCCACAAATTTTAAGCGACAAAAACATTACTTACAAGGTATCATTTCAAGTAGCATACACTGACGCAAGACTAATGCATTATATTTTTATATTAACTCTCACATTGTTGCAAACCAATTTTCAATAGCAAGATCCCACGCACCTATTTAAAAATATACCCATAATACATTTATTCTGCTATCGATATCAAAAAAACACTTTTTATTTTTTTTAGTTCCCAGAACCACATTTCACAACATCACCCCAGTCAAGCTGTGGGAGTTCCAGGTCAAAGCTGTGGAATTACCCAGTGAGAAATGACCCTTCCAATCCCTGAATGAAACATCTGTCGAACAGTTATAGATGACAAATGACCAATACGCTTGCATAAATAGTTAATTGATTGCTAGGGTTCACTGAGTCAATACATGGCTTAAAAGGATGGCTCAAAGCCATCTGTAACAGACACCGCGGCTTATACCTGTCTATAACTTGACTAATATCAACTGCTTCTGAGGCACCTTAATAAAAGGCCCCTTCTTGGTGATTGTAGTCAGCCCTTGTCAGGAAAAGCTCATCACCACCGCTGGCTGCAACTGAGGGATCCGTGAGCTTCCCAGAGCGCGGAGGAGGGACCTAGCACCCCGCTGTGAAGCCGCCCGTAGCAGCGATGCAGAAAGCCGGGCGAGCACCAGACGCGCCGTCACTTGCGACACAGCCGCAGCGCTGCACTGGAAACCACGAGGGCGCGAGCCCCACGATGCGAGGAAGTCGAGGAAAAACATCCTGAAAGCGAGGCCATGCATTCAGCTTATTTTGGGGAAAAAAAAAAAAGGTTTTGTATGTGATATTTAGAGGCCCTAAGGTGCAGATTGATACCGACTGAGCATTTCTGAAGTATTCATGGACCTGCCAGGGCTCTCTGTGGGGAACTAGCCCTAATCACTGATGCTTTGGGAAAGTCCTAGGTGGTGAAATACCTCTAGTGCTTGGGAATAAGACTTGCAGCTCATGCTCTTAAATTCAAGAACAACTGTCAGAGGGATGCAGAGCTTTATACTTCTACAAATCTTACCCAGAGCTTTATACTTCTACAAATCTTGCCACAATTTAGATACCTAACGTTAAGCCTAAATTTAGATTATTTTGAAAATCCTACCCCAAAACGTACTTCTGAGTAATTTTTTTTTTTTTTTTTTTTTTAATCTCGGCCATTACTAAGAAAGCAGCTGACAGCAGGAAGAAGAACTGAACATAAAGGCTGCATTAATTTGCATTTAAGCATCAGGAGAAAATTCCATGCTCCCTCTTAGGGTTTATTCACTGAGACTGTCAGGAGGAAATGGACACAACCACGCTATCAGAAACCATCCAACGTGGAGAAAATGTTAAAAAAATAAAAATTACTCAAAGGCAGATCAAAGCAGAATGCCCGATCAGGCTGATAAAACACCATTGCCAGGCTGGTAGGTCCCTGCACTGCTCATCTTTGCAGACCTTAAGAAATTAACTGCGTCTAAAAAACTACTGATGTTCCATTTCCTCAGTGTATCACTTGTATTGCAGATTACTTAGCAGCACTCACTTGTGCCGGGGTTATTTAAAACTCTAATACCTGCATGCAGAGCTTCCTGCGTTTTCCGAAGCATCATATCCAGCCAGCCATGGCTACTAATTTAAATACTGCTGCATTAACTGACAATCGTGTCAATTATAGACTACCTTTAGAGAGAGTTCCTTACTGCGTGGAAAAAAATAGGCTACATTACTCTGCAGAATTTACTATAAAATGCATTTTAATTTAATTTTCACATGGCAACTTGCCAAAGCTGAAGCGCGATCTATTTTTGGCTTGCGCATGTGCACACCAAGGCACAGGAACAGCCTGCAATGAACGTGTTCATCCCCTTTTTGCATAGGATGCTATCCTGAAGAAGCTCCAGGATGTTCGGCTCTCTGTGGACACAGAGGGATCTGGTCCCCTGCCAGCACAGCCCCAAGCACAGGGTGCCCATGGGCACATGTGGCCCTTGGCCAAGGTGGCACCATGACTGAGCAGGGTCTGCGGGCAAAAGGTGAGGCTCATCCGCAAATGAAACAAGCCGACCACCCAACAGGCCCAAATTGTATCCAGGGAGGTGAGTTTTGGGAGAGGGAACCTACCTTAAAGATACTTTACATGATCCAAAGGAAAAAAAAAAGATATATTTTGGTCAATCACTAGTGATGGATAAAACATGCCCTTAACTCTTGGAAGAAGAGGAACTCCTTTTCCTAAAGCTTCCTAACAAACACAACTCAAGACTGACTGTGAAGAGATGTTGGGAACTGCTAATCGCTGTCACCAATCGTCTGCCTGGTAGGAGGCCAGTGTCTGCAGTATCTTCAGAATTATTACTGAATATATTTTCCACTATAGGTTAGAACTCTCTAGACCTACCCATGCAGGAACTCTCTGCTCTGCAGAGCTCATTGCTCAAAAGAGCTTCCCTGAACTGCAGGGAGGTGCCCTCATGGGAGAGTTTTGCAGGAGGGCCCTTGGCTGCCCAAGGAAGGGACCCATCACCGTGGTGGGGACAATGCAGCAGTCAAGAGCCTGAGATAAGGTCCAAGCCTCTCCTCCAGGCTTCCTGCCTTACAGACCCAGTGCCAGGCCTTCCCATAGAGCATGCAAGGAGACGAGCATGAAAGAACGGGATTCACAGCAGCCAGCTCAGGAGTTTGTCAGGCCCCTGAGGTCAGCTCGCTGCAGAAGGCAGTGAGAAGCACTTGGTAGATGCCTCAGATTCCTGCTGCCTCTCGGGCACTGACAACCTGGACAGGCCTGGGAAAACACCTTCCTCTGGGGACAAGTAGCAGCCCCAGGCTCTCTCCTGGGGGCAGGTAACCAAGCCCTCCCTTTGCGGGATGAGCAAGAGCAGCTCCATTCTGCCAGGACAATGTTATCAGGGGCAGCCTCCTTCCCCTTATCGGTGGCTCAGTTGCCTGCACCTTACCCAGAATGTGGAAGAACTGGGCTCCCGTGGCCTCTGCCGCCGCAGGGGATCCAAACCCACCCTGTCCCCCTTCCCGTGCTGCGAGCAGCCAGCCCGAGCCAAGCCCTGCTCTTCAGGCTGCTCAGTTCAAGCAAGAGCTCTGCCTCCCCTCAAGCCCTGGATGTGCCACGACTGCTCAGGAGGAGCTTTGGAGGGATGAGCTCCATTTTGGGGAGAAATCTTTTCCTGCAAAGGCAAGGCAGGGCATAGCTGCTAGCAAAGCACCAGGAGATTTCGGCTAGAGCACAGAAAACCGTGGCCTCCTCCTAGGATGGACTGTGGCTTTTACATATTCCAGGCACTCCCTACGCCAGCCTGGTACCCCCAAAATGAGTAGATGCCAGGCAGACCCAAAACATGCCCAGGGCAAAGCAGGGCTGTTGACACAAGAAGTGCCACAAGGGTTTACCAGTCGTCAAGCAAGGCTAAAAGGTATCACACAACTTCACATCCATCTTCTCTCACACCTCAGTTGCGATCCTCTAATGTAACCTTCACTCCAACTGCTGAGCACAACTCACTAAAAATATTCACTCCTTACCTAGAAGAATGTCCTCCCAAACTCAGGAAACAATGAACACTTCAAGAGGAACCTCATCCTGACCAAGAAGCTCATCCTGACCACCTAACTCCTACCTCCCTTCAGCTGGTGTCTCTCTGGGAGACGGAGCTGAGCCCAGAATCTCCAAGAGTGAAATGGGGCAGGACATGCCTCTTCCTTGCCCTGCCACATCAGCTCCACTGGCTGGGTTCTCAAGCTGGCATAAATGCCTGGTTTTCTTCCATCAAAGGGGAGATTATTTCAGCCTAAACTAAGGAGTTTTCCTCATAAAATAATGCTAAGCTAAAGCAAACCTTTCTTAACACTTGAAATACAGCTGTTTCTGCAGGGTCTCATGCTGGTCTCACTACACAGCTGCTTGAAACAAGGGCAATAACCAGAGAAGAGAAAGCCTGATATAGTTGGAATAAATTTTGAACTTCTGGGAAAGGCCTTCAAGAGAAGCACACGGTGCAAGGACACGGACGCAGCTTCAGCAGACCGAAGTAGCCAGGCAAAGGGTTGCGTGACGGAGCACCCAGAAACCTGCTGGAGCTCGTCAGCCACATCCCTAGGGCGGCCGATTTTTGTAGAGCAGCAGTTTTGTGTTGGGAGCAAGCGGCTGCGTTTTCCATCAGTTCTCCAGCTCATGCGTTGACTGCGGAAGAGCCGCTCTAATCTCCAAGGCACGGCAAGAACACACCAAGCAACCGGCTGAGACAGACGCTCGAGGAGACGCTGTAAAATTGATTAGTCGTCAAAAATCATCAGACCATAAAAGACGCTCCAGCTGTGCTACTCTTAGTTGTGTAGAGAAATGCAGGAGGCTGAGCTCTATTTAAAATTAATTTCTTCTTTTTATTTTTGTTTACTAGAGTCTAAGTTACTGTAGTTGACAATTACGCCTATTATCCAATTCCTTTCTTTTCAGCTGCCTCAGTGCCTTTTTGTTGTCTTTGAGGGAAAGAAAAAAAAAACCCAAAGCCAGGAAATTTCTAGTGAGTGCTATTTTTAAATGAGAAAACAGTTTTACGCAGAGCTCAAGAAGGTGCTCAAACCATTCAGTGTTGCATTTTAAGCCCTTAGTTGAGCACAGAACTTAACATCTAAATAAATCCTTTGAAATGAACAGCAATTTTGAGGCAATCCACTGTGTGCAACCTAGCCAAGCCCTAGTCAAAGCACTAAGATCATTGCTGTAAGGGTAAGAGGGCAGGAGAAAACAAAGATTTGAATTTTGACTAATTCACTTCTGCAAAACCACTGTCAGCACCTATTTTTCAGCTCATAAAAGAAATGTCAGAGGAAATTTAAAACAATGACTTTGAGACCAACGGTTCAGAAAAACTACAAAAAGAAGAAAAAAATATTGAAAATGCTGTCAAGAGCACACAGGACTGCTATATACTATTCATTAGGCTTGGCAATTATGACAGAAGGTACCTATAGGAAGTTACAGAGTAGCAACCAAAACATGGGATTCCCATACCCACGACAGCAGCAGACATTTCTGACCAAGCCAGGAGAATGGAGAGAGCCAAATGCCCCTGCAAGCCATCGCCCTTGTGCCACTGCTTTTAAACCCATTGCAACCTGCAGAGATGCTTTGCCAAAACTATCAAAAACGATCCATGTAAGCCACCGCAGAAACTCTCCCTTCTCCTGCCTTCCACGTTCGAAAAAATATTCAGGCACATAAATGTGGATTCTCCAACGGGGCCAGCAATGAGGTGAGCAGTACCTTCCCTAACAGGTGGAGGGTAAGGCCAAGATTTACTTTCAAGGTGCCATGCTACCCCCCACTCAGACAATCAAGAGATTAAAACACAGTTTTAAGCCAAGTCATTACCCCTGCCTTCACTTTGGAGATGCTAGCAATGCCCCTGCAGCATCACAGATAATTTGTCACATAGGAAACTTCTTCCTTGGTATCTAACGGAGCTTCCCCTAATACCTAAGGTGGAGCAACACGTTACTTGTGAGGATGAGCCCCTCTCTTGGAGAGGGGCAAAATACTGTGCTCAAGCATGTCTTCCAAAGCTACACCAAGCAGCACCATACAGTTTCACACCAAATGGTCAGATACTGCACAAACTCACCTAACAACCCGAGCCCCCCTGCTTAATGCAACCACCATCGAGAACCTTCACCAAATACCAACAATCCCCTACGTCTGCTTTTCTTATGGCATGGCAGAAACCTAATTACACACAATTAAATTCTGTCAAAACGTAAAGCCCCCAGACTTGTCCAAAGGGGAAAGTGGCCCTTGGAGGTATCAGATAAAAGCAGGCAATGCTCTCAAGTCGTGGTGTCAGTGCAGTTGAACTGGATCACGTTACCTAAGGCGAGGCTGCTCCTCGCTCTGCTTTTGAACGCATTTTCCTCATGTTCTACAAACAGTAGCGTCATAAACACGGCCACTTTGATCCCTGCCCTCCATTCTCACCATACAAATCATAAGCATTAATGAAAGATGCGGCTTAAACACCGATTAAGCCCATGTTAAATGTTCTTCTGCTGGAGCTCCCTGCTACTCTCTCCCGTGTATCACAGTGACTAACTTCACTACGGAGGTTCATGATGTTTTTCAGATGTTTTGCTACAAGCTCTTTTATTTTTGTGGCAACAGCTTTAATGAAGTCTGAGTTTTTACTGAGGTGCAAGCTACACACAAGTCACACATGGGTTGGTTTCTACAAAAGCAGACACCAAGTTCGATGCAGCATCTGCATACGATGGGATGAGATCTGCATGAGATCAGCACCAAGACAGGAAGCAAGATCTGAAGAAAGCCCTTAAGACGTGTTGAGATTTTTATTACAGCATAATTTTAGAAAAGCTTAAGGTTGCACATCAAAAAGGGAAACTTGGCAGTTATGGTATTTCCTATTCTCTCCCATTCAGTCCATAAGTGACAACACACTGGGGCAAGAGCAATGATTCAGGGAAATCATGGTCACATGGGAAAATAAAGAGGGGCTACTCCAAGAAAGCAGAAATAACCAGTGTGGGTTCCTGGCCAATAACTGTGTTTCCCAGGTCACCACCAGCACCAAGTAACCACAAACAGCAACGCTCAAACACCGGCAATTCCAAGCAACCCCAAATACCCCCTCATGCTGGTTCTCACCATGGTCTTAACCCACAAAAGGGAAATGGTACCTTTCCTGCTTGCCAAATTCTGCGAGAATGTGTATTTATTTATTTTAATAAACCTACAGGAGACCTTTAACAGCTTGCCAAACAAATATTAACATTGGATACAGTACTTACACAAAGCGCATGCACATGGTCAGACAAGGATGCATGGCATCAACGCGGGTAGCATCCCGCATACATACCTGTTCTGTGCCCTTCCAAGGCACATGCATGGAAGAAAGCTCTTAAATCGCATGGAAAACCACACATACACAATACCTAAAGCAACCTCCTCCACCTTCCACCTCCCTGTTGCCCCATGCCCAAAGCCTTCACGTGAACAGCCAAGAAACAACGTTCTCGGGAGATGGAGGGGAGCAGCGAGCTCGACAATCCCCATCATCTCCTTAGGTTGAACACCACTTAAAAATAATAGAATAAAGGGGAAAAGAGGGGAAAAAATGAAATAAGAAAAAAAACGTGGGTCTGGGCTGAGTGCAGCCCAAGAGCTGCACGGTGGCTGCCGTGGAGCGCAGGCGAGAGCAGGGCCCGCGTACTCACCCGGCGGTTTCATGTAATATTGCTCGATGTCAGACATGTCCGTGTGCAGGGCGCAGTCGAGATAGTGCAGGATAACTTTTCTGCTGAAGTAGTACCTCATGCCCATGAGCAAGATGGGCAAGCAGCAGGTCAGCAGGAAGGACTTGGTCACAACAAAGCACATTACTATGGAGATAAGGAAGAGAAATAAACGACACCTGTCAGAAAAGAGAATTTAGTGTTGATTTCAGAACGCAAACTCATTAAAAAAAAATTAAAAGACAGAAGAAAGCACACACAAATGCACGTCAGTATGCGCAAGCTCTTGGCCTCAAGGTTGAGCGGCGCGAGGGAGGGCCTGGTGTGCGGCGCCAAGCCCGGGGTGCCCGGGAAGGCCCGGACGCAGCCAGCAGTCCCAGCGGGGGGATGGCAGCCCCCGGGGAAGCTGGGGGTCCCCCGGCTGCCCCCACATCCACCCCACGAACCCCCCATGGCTCTGGTGGGCAGGGGGGGAGCCTCTCCCCTGGGGGCTGGGAACACGGTGGCCGGGACCCCAAAGCCGGCCACCCTGCGGCACCTGCCAGGGCTCCCCCTGCCCCTCTCGGGCCAAGGGCACGGGGAGCCTCACGGGGGGCGCGTTTGCAATGGGAGGGAGCACGCGTTAACCGCAATGGCGGCGGCGGGAAACGCGTTAATTGCAACGGGGGGTCTAAGGCACCACCGGCGATGGGGGGCCGCACACACGGTATTTGCAGGGGGGAGCACAGGCCCGTTATGTGCGGGGGGGGTCGCAACCCTGCAAGGCGGGGGGATTTGGGGCACGGGGTGTCCCCCCATCTCCTCGCGGAGGGGGAGGGGGGGCGGCCGTCTCCAGGCAACGCGGGAACGCGGCTCGCGCCCCCCGCCCGGGGCCGCGCAGCGCTCACCGGGAGCCGCCCGCCCCGCAGGCTA
>JAWLRI010000332.1:4056964-4117796 GCA_034781795.1 Crypturellus tataupa | reverse complement strand
CCCGGCCGCCTCCCCGCGGGGCCCCCGCCGCCAAGGGGAGCCGGCCGGGGAGCTGCGCCCTGCTGCGGGGCGCACCCCTGCACGGTGCGTCCCCCTGCACGGTGCGTCCCCCTGCGGGGCGCACCCCCGCATGGTGCATCCTCCTGCTGGGCGCATCCTCCTGCTGGGCGCATCCCCTTGCGGGGTGCGTCCCTCTGTGGGGTGCATCCCTTGCACGGTGCAACCCTCTTGCATGGTGCATCCCCCCGCACGGTGCATCTTCTTTGCAGGAGCACCCCCCGGCATGGTGCGTCCCCTTGCACAGGGCATCCCCCTGTGGGCTGCGTCTCCCTGCATGGTGCATCCCCTTCGATGTTTATCCCCCCTGCATGGTGCCTGCCCATGTGTGGTGCACCTCACTGCATGGTGCATCTGCCTGTGGGGTGCAGTTTCCCGCGTGATACATCCCCCTGTGGGGTGCATCCCCATGCAGGGTGCATCTCCTAGGTGCACCCCCCCGAGGATCTCCCTGTGGGGTGCAAAGTTCATCCACGCCTCCCTGTGCAAGGTGCTCTTGTGCATCCCCTGGCAATGTCTGTTGGTGCCCTCGCCCTGAGTTTTGTGGTTGCCCCCTCCTGCAAGGGCAGAGTGGCAGCCCTGTGTGGGAGCTGCACCTGCAGCCAAGGGGGCTCCATCCTGCAGGGCTCACAGGAGAGGAGCCGCTCGCTGAGCCCGCCGTGCCCGCGGGGCGCGTTTCGGTGCCCGCATCCTTCCCTCGAGGTTGAAGGAAATAAAGTGACTTCATTGTTTCACTTTCTGTGTTCTGGGGTAAGTGAGCTCACAGAGGGGAGGGTTAGGTAAGGGCTTGGAAGCCTTTCCGCGCGCAGGAGCGGTGCCCGCACCCACCGGGCTGCAGGGCGCCCGTTGCAGGAGCGCTGCCCGTGCGGCGCAGGACGGACCCTGCCCCTGTGTCCCCACGGCTCCCCTGCCCCACGGCTCTCGTTTCCACTGAGCATCTCCCCCGACTGCGGATGCAGCTGGAAAAAATAGTGCTGCAATCCCAGGACTGTCCCAAATGGAGGTGGCACCACCTAGGGCTGGTCCTGACCTTTCCCAAGGAAGGGCCCATGCACCCAAGAAGCAACTTTGCCTTCAGGTATAAAAGTTCCAGGCCAAACACTGGAGGCTGCTGTTTCAAAGAAATAAACCTCACAGAATCACAGAATGGCTGAGGTCGGAAGGGACCTCTAGACTCATCCAATCCAATCCCCCTGCTCCAGCAGGGATGCCCAGAGCACAGGGCGGCATCCAAGGGGGTTTGGAAGCTCTCCGAGACTCCACAGCCTCCCTGGGTGCGCATGCCTGGGTCAAGCAGGCATTTACGTTTGCTTGGTGCTTTCTGGTCAGATGTGCAACTTCCTTGTGAAATAACCGTGTTAATCAAAGCGGTCAATTTCTATAGAAAACTGTCTTGTGTCGCTGGCATACGGGCCCGGGTGCTGGTTCTGTGCAGAGAGGCACCGATCACCCTGCACTCACCGTCAACAGCGGCGAGTCCCGTCCCCGCGCAGCCCCAGTGATGCCCGAGACCCGTCGGGAGCATCAGCACCGAACCGGATCCCGGCACCTCGGCGACGTCTCAACGTTCCTCTCGCAGCAGCGGCTCTGTGATCCCACTGGGATTGTCCCAGCTCCGTCTGGGCCACTGAGGAGGGAAGGAGCAGCCTGGGAGCGGCCTGAGTGACTGAGGCAAATGCCCAGGGCAAGCAAGGGCCCTTCTGAAATCAGTTGCAGGAGCCGGTCAGGTTCGCAGACAGCCGATTTGGGGGCCAGGAATAAAAAGGATATTGTTAGCAGCAGTTTCTTGGCAGGCCAACTGCTCTGCCAGGAGCTTTAAGTCTTTAAGAGCACAGTTGTCATCCCGAGTCACTGAGCATTTCTCTCTTGGTTTCCTTCTGCTCCTCCAGCACCGGAGGGGAAATCGCCCAGATGCCATGACCTACCGCTGAACCGCATGGAGACAGCTAATTTAATTAAGATGGACATTTTAGAAGTTTGGAATTTCGTGCAAGTGTTCGCGGCAGCCCTTCCTGTTGGGGGTGAACAGGGAGCTGGCAGGGTCGAGCACGTGGCTGGGAAAAAAGCCCTGGAATAACCAGGGTTGAGTGTGCGAGTCTGACAACTGAGGAACTTGGACTAGGTCAGTCAGGAACCTGTTACTTGCTTTGTCTCCAGCAGGTCTGCTTAGACTGGCTTTGCTTTCGATTAACATGACCTGGCCATAAGGCTTCGGAAGTGCCGTCATTCATTCTTCCCAAAACTTCGGGAATGATCCTTGGCCCTAGAGCATTGCCCCTGCTAACTCCTCTTAAGAAGAGCCCATTTGATGCAAAGTTATCCTCCCTGCCTGGGAAGGTCATTCCTTACCCTTGCTCTGAAATTTGGCATTTTATCCAAATGTGGGATTCAAATGAGTGAAAACTAAACATTTTCTTCAGAATGGATTTCGCTGTAACTCTCCAACCAACAAAACTAAACAATGATGTTCTTCCAAACAAAGCACTTTATGCCAGAAATTAGGATTGAACAATTACTCTTGAAGTGCGTTTATGCCTCCAAACCACATCTTGGTCTCAGGCATCGGTCGGACGTCAGGACAGAGGTGCTGGTGCCTGGCCACGCGGGCGCCCGCTGCACCGGCTCCATCCTGCTGCTGCTGCAAGGAGCTGTTGCTCATCCGGGGCTGCATCAATCAACTTCAGCAATTAACCAGTTGACGGCAAAACTTGCCCCAGGTTATATCAATGCAGTGGTTCCAGAATGTCTCTTCTCAGCCTGACGAGGCTGGCTGGCAATGTCAGCTTTGACTGTATCCTTTATAATATCTCTATCAGCACGCGACAAAGGAGCGTATCAAGACACAAAGCTCTTAATTCAAAAGGAAATGTGTTCCCCAGCCTTCCTGACCTGCTGCAGCGGCCTCAGGGTCTCCTCAGATTCAGCCGTTTTGGTGTTTTTCCCCCAGCCGTGGGGATGCGCAGCGTCTTGGCTGGGTCGCTCCGGTGGCTCTGGCGCGCGCGTCAGGAGCAGCCCGTGGGTAGCGGGCAGGGAGGCAAAGCCTCTGTATTTATCGCCTGTAGGCGTGCATGAGAACGCATCTGCCTAATGAATATCCTCCTCAAGCAGGATTAATCAGCATCCCGAGCTCTGCTCTCCGCTGCGCTCCCTCTGACTGCAGCAGCTCTGCAGCAGCAGGTCCTCCTAGGGATGCCGAGCGTCCCGCTGGGAGCGTTCCTGGCATCCCGACGTACAGACCCCCGAGGCCAGGGAACCACAGACCCTGTGCCCAGGAGCTGCCTCCTCGCCCACAAACTGGATGCACCGGGTTATTTCCAGCTTGTGGAGCTCGGTGAATCCGTAAGTGGGGGCAGAGGTATCAGCAGGCGCCTCCTGCGCCCGAGCGCGCCGCTCGCTCCCACAGTCGTCGTCAGCACAGAAAAGGAGGCACCTTCGAAGTGCAGATCATCTCATCCAAAAGGGGACCTCTGAAATGGACCCAATAAATCACATACTGGAGGTGGTTGATTCTGTCTACAAATGGAGCCCAGGGTGCCCGGCTTGGGTGAAGAAGTGTCCACTGGAGGTATCTGAAGCTGGATCTCCCCCTAGAACATTTTTGGCTGAATGAATGTTTTGGATGGTGAATAAAATCCGAAGACTTCTGAAATGGCATTCTCAGAGCTCTTTAACATTTTTTTTTCCTCAATTGTAGTTTCAGGACATGCATGTTGTAGCATACAGGATGAAGAAACTCCATTCCGTATTTCACAACCACATTCAAGCCTGTGTTTCAGATCTATCCACCTCTTATTCCAGAATTTATCTCACCTGGATGCAACAGTGAGGAATGCATACAGACAAGAGAGGTTCTGCAGAGATATAAAATACCTTCAATTAATGCACGGCTTTTCCTGGCAGAAAGTGCAATGGCCTGGGGAGACTCTACAATATCTGCCTTCCAGTTAATGTTATCATTACAAGCTCGGATAAAACTTTTTTGAAAATGCTGCCAGCCGTTACTGAAGACCTTTGTTTATAGGCAGCAGAGCACTGCATGAAGACACCAAAGTAAGGCGGGAATTCAAACTTTAAATGTTTGAATGGGGTAAAGGATGTGCAGGAAGGAAAAAAGGGGAATGGGCAGACAGAAAAATCGCACTGGGGAGAAGAGACAAGTAGAAAGGAGGGGGAAAATAGATGTCAAACAACCAAAGCCAGGAAAACAAAGGAGCGAGGTAAATGGCTGTCATCCATAAGGGAGCTCCAAGGCAGGAAAAGCTGCAAAAAGTTTCTGCTCTGCAGAGAACATACTGCACATCAGCTTGTGGAGAATCCCAGCACCTCTCCTGCCAGGAGGATGGTGCTGGATCATCAGTGGTCACACACAGTCACTCGTATGAGTCACGTTAAGATCTGACCGGGGATTGAGGATTCCCAGTTTTCCTAGACAGAGCGAGCTGGAGCAGCTTAATTCTGGAGTCAGCGGTGAAACCTGCTTTGGTTTTCTCTGCTCTGTTTTTGCTGAAAATCAAACAAGTGTGGGTCATTTCTTCTTCATAAGCCAAGAACAGCGGGGTTCTCATTTTCAGGTATTTTCTGCTGCCTTCACTGGAGAAGGCCCAGCATGGAATAGGCTACAAAAGCTCCTTGCTCTTAGGAGCTGGAACGTTTGTGAGCAAGAGTGACGCTCCTGTAGGAACTGCCATTTCCTGGTCCTGTCCCGAGCCTCCCCCGTTCGCTTTCAGTGCATCCTTTTCCATCCTTCATCGCTGTGCCCAGCCGAGCACGTCTGAGGCCAGTCCGGACATCCACTTGTGTGACCCAGGGCTCGAGCCACCGAGGAGGACATGGGGCTGTGGGGGCACTGCGTGCCTCTGGACAGACGATGCTCAGAGCTCTGTGTAGGTGCCGTGGCCCCACTCAGCACCGTGTGATTCCCCCAGCACAGGCCCTGCTCCGGGGGGATTTACAGTGGGAAATCACCAGGAGGGCTTTTACTTTTCCCTGTGAGCGGTGTCACAACGTGGCAGCGGGGGACACGGTGACCCTGGGCTGCCGTGTTGCCTTGCAAGTAGAAGTCCCAACACCCAGCGGTGATGAAAACATCCAGTGTCATTTTTATAACGGTGATCCAAGCTGCTGATGGTCGAGCCTTGTTTTCCCGGTGCAGATTTGCTGCTTTCTAGTCAAACAGCTGCTGTTTTGTGCCGGTCTGTTTGCTGAGCTGGGAAGGTGCGTGAGCATCCTCCAAGAACGAAAATTGCTGGGCAAACAAGTGCCGGTGCCGCTGCGGGCAGCTCACCAGAGTGTCTGGAAGCGCAGTCCCTCCATAGGCACTGCGGGGTGACCCCGAGGAGAGCCGAGTCCATGCGTCACGGGGATGCGGGCAGCCGGGTGCAGGACAGGGCGGCAGCGCTGGGGCTAGAGCGGGCGCGTTAGGGAGAACGCGGAGAAAATGAGTGCAAGAATCGCAGTGTCATCCCGTCTTTTATCCCACGCGGCCCAGGGGTGAAGGGAGCTTTGCACACCTTGAGGGTCGCCAGATTGACGCGGATCTAGGCCAGGATGGATCCTGGCGAGCGGCGCTGCGGTGGGCAGGCCGCAGGGTGTCACCTGCAGCGCGGTGCCAGCGGCCAGAGCAGAGGGGAGCAGGGGAGCCGTGTCCCGGGGCTGGATGCCCCTTTGGCGGAGGGTTTTCCCAGGTGGACGAGGCAGGCGCACGGCTCTGCAGCGTCGCGGGCGCATGAGCGGGGTCGATGCGGCGCCGCGCAGCCATGCGCAGGGCGCAGGAGAAAGCCAACGCGCACAGACCTCCAGTGGCACCGCCGAGTACTGCACAGCGTCCCCGCACCCAGACCTCTGCGCCGGCCTCGCTTCCCCAGAAAGTGCCAGCGCTGAGCAGGAGCAGCGAGACGGCGAGGGACGGGGAATTGCTGCTCTCGCCCTGTCGCTGAGCTGCTCTGCCCGGCGGCCCTCGCTGCGCTCTGCGGCGCGGCGGCTCCGGTGCACGGGGGAACAGCAGGGACTTGGTTTCCCAAACTTGCTGCGTCTGTTGGGGAAAATAGGAGCATGAGCGCAAATGATTTCCCTGAAGCGAGGACCTAAAGCCACAAAGCTGACGTGAGTGACCAGACAGGTCATTACATCTGGTAAGGGGCCACTGCTCAGGAATCCTTGGGGAAAAATAGACTGAAGTGCCTGAAAAGCTCTGGTTTAAGGACTATTGCAGTGCATTCATCCTCAGGGCAGGGCACTGCACAGGTTAGAGAGGGGCAATAGGGAAACGTGCAGCCTGCTCCCTCCCCAGGACCCCCATTTTTCTTGCCCCATCCTCTCCGGCTGTTCCGCTCAAGCCAGATGCTCAGCATCTTCAAATGATCTCATCAAAACTCTCCTAATAACCAGCACTTTTCCACACACCTGTTATAAATATCCCTACAAGAAGTGGTTATTCATTTACTAGGTAGTGCACTCAGTGTCAGCCTGCTGCTTCTAGAAAAAAACCCTCTAGTTATACAAAAACCTGATTTTTTTGCTGATGATTTCTTTCCTGGGCTTATAAGTGGCCAAGGAATTAGACGGGATGGCTTCTCTTTTCCCACTCCTTTCTGCTACTTCATAAGTCCTGGTTTCCCCTGAGCAGTTTCTTAGCCCCCGCCTGCTGCTTTACTGCAGTTTTGGACCCATGTCCTATCCGAAGGGATGGGGAGGCCGGCAGGGTTTCCCGTCCGGATCAACTCCTGCAAGGTGGACCAGATTCGCCCGGGAATCGCTCCCACGTCACCCTTCTCCGGCTGCGGGTTGTTCAGCTCCACACGCTATGCTGCACTCAGCATAGACGTTCCCTGTGCCTCTGCCCATATCCCTGCGTATTTACAGGTGGTTTCTGGCTTTAACAAGGTTTTCCAGATTCTGACTCCTAAAAACATCTGTTAAGGTAACGCACACGGTTTAGCCAAGCTGCGCAGCAGGACCACATAGGGCAGAAGCCTGATGAAGTTTGAGCCCCCCTTCCAGGCAGGCGATCCGTAGGGCTTGGATAACCAGGTTCTGCAAGGGAAACCCCGCGAGCGGCGCTGGGTGCAGAAGGGAAGGTCGGGGGATGGGAGTAGAAGGCTTAATGCTGAGCTCTGGCATGTCCAAGTGAGGATGGAAAGCCCGTAAGAAAACCCTCCTTGCTGCCGCTTGCCACCCCGCAGCGCTCCCCAGGGAGCTGCCGCCGACCGCTGCTAAATTCGATTTCTGCTGCAGCAGCAGCACTTTGTGCTGTCAGTAATTGCTCTGCCAGCTGACCGGCTGCTCCTCGCTGCCGGAGCGCGCGGAGGCCGGAGCGGGCTGAGCCGCACGGAGCCGCACGGTGCAACTTTGCCTCTGCTGAACTGCTACCTACAGCACGGACTTTCCGTCCACGTCCTTCCCGATTGCATTAGGGAGCGGAAGGATAACCCCTTGCAGAAGGGCAGCAGGAGGAGGGCTCCGCGCTGATCACCCCACACTGTTTGCAGCCCAGCTCCAGAAAATAGCTCACTACCCACAACGTGACTGCTTCTCCGCCGCGGGGAGCGAACTCAGCGATTTAGCAGAGGGATTCTGCTTCTTATTTTAGACTCTTATTCTGGCCTTATTTTTCTTTTCAAATGTGCGAGTTAATCCCTTTTTCTTGCTCTGGGAACTAGCTGCCACTGCTGCAACATCCCGCTGCCGGCGGGGGATGGCAGGATCCCGGTTTTCTGTGGAGGAGGAAGATTTATTTGCTTCGCATCCCCGTTCCCTCCAAGCTGTTCTGTTCTCCTCACCTTGCCCTGATGCTGTTCCCTTAAATTGGACAATAAAAGATGCTCTGAGCTGAGCGGCTGCTTTTCTCACCTCTAAACATCGCTGTCTCCTGAGCAGTAGCAGAGAAGATGAATTGGCAAATCTAGATTTTTGGCATGATGCAGGATGGCAGCAGAGACACTGCTGGGCCTGCTTGACCAGGCAGAGACAGGACACTGCAGGCTCCTAATGCGAATGAAAACTGCCGTTTGTATCAGCGTCTCGCAATCCGCTCCGTCGCCACGTCGCTCATTACAGCTGCCCCGCACCGAGGCCACGTTTTGCCTTGAGATCTGCCCTGTATCTGCCTTCTGCAGAAGACTGGCTGTCACAAGCCCCTGCTTGTCATCTCGGTTCCAGGGGACAGCAGGAGAACGACGGGCTGCGGTCACGCAAGTCCCCTCTCAGTTGCTTCAGTACATCAGCATGCTGCTACAACCGACCCAGGATACATCTGTTATTCCTATAATGCCAGCTATGTATCATCTTGACTCATTTTCTATTAGATCCAGCTGTTCTGGCTGATATGCTATTGACCTTTTCAGCTAGTTCAGCACTTGGCTGCTAGGAGGTCATTGGATGCAGGCTTGACGCGGTCTCAACATCGCATCTATTCTGCTGGGGTGAGCGGGGATTTAATCCACCTGTTTCTACCAGGAGCACCTTGGCCGTTCAGCTGGCCCTCGCTCACTAGCACGAGGTCCCTGCCGTGTCTGCAGGCTCCGGCAGCACCAATAAATCAGTCTGGCCCTGAGGGCTCGGTGAGCTGTGTAGTCTGGAAAGCAGAGCTCAGTGGCGTGCACCCAGGCTAGGAAACACAGGTTCGAATCCCAGCAGCACCAGGCCCTGACTTCAGCTCCTTTTAGGTGAAAGGAGATGCCACAGCGAGGCGTTTGTTACAAATACTCCCTAAATATCATGTAGTGGCCCTGATCCTGCAGGAAGCATGCCCAAGGCTTGGGGAAGAGTGAGTGATACTTGCAAAAATGAAATACAGGAGGTGGGAAGCAAGTAGAGAATAAAAAACCAAGGTGCTACATTTCGTATAGTGGCCTGCTCCTACAGGCAGTAATTTCTTAAAGTAGCATTGTCTTTCTGTTTTGCCCATCTATTTCTCAGGATTCAGCCCCTAAAACAGAATCTTGGGTTGAGATTGGGTCAGAAGTTAACTGGGCTTCCTTTACCAGGTAGGGAACAAGTATTCCCAGACCATTTCTTATCAGAGTTAGTCTCATCCATCCTTAAAAACTTCCAGAAATTGAGATTCTGTTGATTCCTTCAGTAATTTAATCTGCATTTTAATTGTCTGGTGTTTAAATTTCCTTTTGGATACTGCTAATGTCTAACCAGAGCTGCCTTTGCAGCACATTACTTCAATTACCCCCAGTCCTCCCTCCAGGAGCTGAGAGACAACTGACTACCTCCCATTTTATAAAACCCTTTATATGCTGGAAGACTTACGACTTCTTATCTTACAGCTTTTTAGCCTCCTCTGTAGACTAAACAAGGTTAATTCTGTCAGCTATAGTTGTATGCTGTTTATTTCAACCATTTTGACAATTTATAGCATGACGTTTTGCTGGTTTAAAAATGAGCTGGCTTCAGGCAGGCTGGCAAAACCATGCAGGTAGCTGCAGCTGCATGTGGCATATGGCCTTTTTTGATGCTGCTCATGGATGCACCATGACTGGGAAGATCAGCCAGCGGAGCCCCCCTGCAAGACCTGCCCAGCAGAGGTTAAGCCCCAGATCGCTCCCGTTGCGGCAGCCTTGGTGACTTGCGGCACATTGTTCCCTTGGTGTCCCCAGGTGTTGCTGCCACCTGGTTCTTCTCCAAGAAGCCTCCAGGGAGGGGAAACAACCTGCTCTTTTTGCTCTGAGCCTCCTTGTGCTTTTAGCTGTTCTAGTGCTGGGAGCAGGCATGGAGTTGAGCAGAGTCTGTCCTTACTCAGTGCAAACAGGGACATTTGCACTCCCTGGGCTGTCCGTCCCGCTGCAAGAATGCACCTCACATGTTTCGTGCACCATCAGCCCGACTTCTCTGTGCTAGAGTAGGAGGAAACTTGTACATCAAAAATATATACATGCAGTGCACGTATAGGGAGAAGATGGAATTCTTCCCTGCTTGGGTTTTCTCCAAAGGTTATGGGTCTTCCTTGTAACATGCAGCATATGAATAGTTGCTTGCATGTAACTTAAAAAAAAACAACCCACAAGTGGCTCCTTTTCGTTCTTAGGCTTTTTGAGTAGATGGGAGCTTGGCATGACTTTGGTGTAATGTCACAGGGGGGCTCCTGGCCCAGAAGTTCTCCACCTTCTTGGAAAGAGGACTAGAGAAGGGCACATGGTACCACCGGCTGGTGCTGATGTTTGATCTCCCTATGGCCGGGTCTGTGCTGAGGCCTCCCTGGGTCATCAGTGAGGGCAGGTTTGCAACCCCCCCCTCCTCTGTTTTCGAGAATCCCCTGCTGGTCTCGGAGCCCCCAAAGGGCCGTCCGCATCCCGCACAGAGGCCTCTTGGTGACTTGTGGAAGACGTGAGGTTGTTTTTAGTCTGGAGGGACACACACGGAACAGCACGTTTAGATGGTTTCGCTATCTTGGTGTGACTGATTGCAGAGGAACAGCTGGTCCGACCGGGAAAGAAGTGAGATAGTGAGATGCAGATGAGTAAGACTATACAGAACAGCCCTGACTGGTCTCTCACTTACAGCAGATCAGATCAAAAATGACCCTAAGCAAGTCACCCATGTGAGAGGCAAATCAGTGCATGTGAATTCCTTTTAGGAAAACATGGCCCTACAGCAAGGGACCTATTCAAAAGATTGGGTACTCAGCTTTTTTTTGTGCCCAGGCTTGGGGTCTAGTCTGCGGAATGTTCAGTGATGCCCAAGATAAGAGTTTTCCACGAGAGGAAATCCATGATGAAAATCCACCTTTTTTTTTTTTTTTTTTAAATGAGGCAAACGACAAGAAGAAACCAGATGGCTTCACCAGGAGTGCTATGAGCTCCATGAAGAGCTAGGTACACTGTGGTTGCCTCAGTGGTGGTGGTTGCTGCCACTGGCTTCTAGCTGTTCTAGCTGCTCTGCAAGGGCAGGAACCTGCCTTGCATCCCCGTCATATCCATCAGCACCTTGCGGGTGACCACAGAGCATCCCAAATGGTGCAAAGAGCCTCTGTATTTGCAGCTGGATGAAGCTTGTGCTGGCCTAGCTTCGCAAAACCAGAAGTAGATCCAGACCCCTAGTGCAGATGAGCAGTGCCCGGTGGGGACTCTTGCTTTCTGCATGCAAAAAGCTGCTATTGCTGGGGATTAGAGCAGCTACTGTTGCTTTGACTTGTTTACTGCTAATATTACTGTTTGGGTTAAACAACCAGTTGCACAACAGGGCTTTGGGTAGCCCTTGTTTTAAGTGTACATATTACAGCTGTCGATGCAAAACAATGTCTGGCCCCAAAGCGTGTGCAGTCAGAGCTGGGCAGAGAGCGGTTTTCCTTCCCTGTGAAATTTGTTAGGGTACCAAAGAAAAGCACAATAAATCTGCCACGAATTGTAGTGAAAAGCCACAATCAGGGAAGCATTTTTCAAGCTGTAAACCTGAAAGATTCCAGTGGGTTCAATTGAAATGCTCCACTTCCATTTCAATCATGCGGTGTTGCGTCCTACGACCCACTCAAATTGAAAACAATACATGTTCAGCCATGTCAGGCTTGGTTCACAACAGCAAAATGATTTTCAAGTTGCAAACTTTGTGGAAGCCAACTTTGTTTTCCAGCAAAACACATTGTTTTTATTCATCTGATGAATTTTTAATTTTCCCATGAATCTTGTTAGCCCAGCAGCAATCCAATAAACTCCAAGCTGTATCTGGACTGTGCCATTGTGTGAGCACTGGAGGAATAATTGCAGCCTGGGGAGTGATTTATGCGCATTCACTTGTGTTTCCTCGTTGTGGCCGCTGTTCTCCTGCTGTGCCGACTCTCTCAAGGAATCTCCTTGCGTTCAGCCCTGCGGCAGCGCTCCCAAAAGGGCCGTGTGGTTCCTGCTGTCCCCCAGCCCACCGCGTGTGTGAACCTGTTGCTGCACCAAGAGCAAAGGAATGCGATCCAAGGTGTTTGCCCGTCAGCTCAGCGCCCCCAACACCTGCTGCGATCACAGCAGCTAAAGCAGGAGAAATCAGAGGAAGTCACAGAAAATAACACAAATCCGGAGTCCCTCAGGATGTCCGGACACAGGGCTGAAGGCACCCGGAGAGCAGTGATGCCTGACAGAATGTGGCAAGGGGAGAAGCGAAGGTCGCCTCATTGCACCTTCCCATCTATAGTCTCTCTTGGGTGTATGTTCAACAGCTCAAGTTACGTTGTTTGGAGAGAGGCATCACTTTTAGTTTGCACTAAAGAAAAAAGCCACAAGGAGCTGTGATCCCAGCAGTACGTTTAGCTTCCACCTGGACACTAAACTCTTTGGGGATGATAATTCCCTGGACTATTGGCATACGCTGCACTTAACACGGTGGAGTCCTGGGTCTCTGGGGTTTCCTTGTGCGACAGTGGGACAAATGCAGTAATAACAGGTAGCTGTGGCACTGCCTTACGGGATCCTGCATTTTCGTGGGTTATTCCTTAGCACATAGCTAACTGTAGGCTCTCCTCGGTGGCCTCCAGACTGTTTTCTCGGTTTCTTAGAGCACACATTTCTTCCTGAGGCTTTGTTGCTAGGGCCAGCCCTGACCAAGGATGTCTCCCCTCTGTTTTTATGTGTTTGCCAGGCAATAACAGCCTCAAGGGTTAACTGCCTGGACGGCTACAGGCGCTGGGGTTCCTCAGCGGGGACACGGAGGGCTGGGCGCCACGCCAGGAGGTAACACTGCTCGAACGCAGTTGGCAAAGTCTTCAAACCCATCTGCTAATTTTGGTTTTCTACTTGTGACATGTAGAGCCACATTCCCGTCTCAGAAGAAAACTCTTCACTGGGATTAGCAGGACAAAGGACTGTTTATTAATATAACATTTGCAGGAGCACCCTTTAATTTCAGTGCATCTATTTTTTGGAAAGCCCCATTTGAGCCATCTTCTCTCATCTGACCCTTTCCTCTGAGGAACTCTGAGTGCTCTGCAGAAGAGCCCTTTGCAAAAGCCAAAGGATGCAATAAGCAAAAACCCCTTCCAAGAGTTTGAGAAAATCAGAAATGCAGAATATTAAACCATAAAACCAGAGAGAAGATCTCAGGCAAAGTTATACTTGCTTCCCACTCAGTGGACAAAAGATTTCTCCCTGTTGGCAAAACTGGATATAAGTTTTTATCTATAACATAGCTAACCATCCATAATAGATATAACCTTTCCTTCCAAAAGCCCAAGAATGAGTTTAGGAAGACTCTGGAACTGCCAGTGAGGAAATAACAGGATAGCTGTAATCCCTCCAATATTAGATTACTCTTCAGCTGTGCTGCTGAGACCTGCAGCCACATTTTCTGGTGAGCTGGGTTGGTCTTTGGACCTGGCCTGTCAGAGTGGAGCTGTGAGGCCAGGTAAGGACAGAGGGACAGTCCTGTCTCCAACGGGAGGTGCCATCTGGTCTGGCACTGCCCAGTTTGAGAGTGGCCAGGGTTGCTCCTCAAAACGAGGTGAGACACCTTGACGCTCCCCCAGGGAAACCACCTCTCTCCTGCAGTTGGACCTTGCACTGAAACCCACCTGTCTGTGAGGCCGGAGTTCCCCTGTGTCCGCCGGGAACCCGTTCAGCAGCACGTTCTCCCTGACTGAAGTGGAGACCTTTATCAGCGAGGGGTTCCCCTGGGAGGATGGTGCTGACAAATGCCAGGAATAAGACAGTGGAAGAGGGAGAGGCGTCAGATGACTGGATCACAGTTTCTCACTGTCCTGGATGTGTGCCTAACCCAGAGCCTGCACCTTTATTAAGCACAGGGTTTGTGACCCGTTGGCAGCATGAGACAAACCCTCCCCTGCCCTTAGCTGTGGTCCTTCTGCCACCTTCTTCAGTGACTGTCATTACAGCAGCCAGGTGCTAGACACTGTGTAGGAGTTTGGGGTGGTGGTTGCTCCCTCTTTGTGCTCAGCGCTAAGGTGGAATTTGCTATTCCTGCTGCCACATTCCCTGGAGAAAGTGATATCTGGTGGTTCAAAAGGGCAGGCTTCTCCTGGGAAAAGCATGGGGAGATGCTGAAACAAGAGCGTTCATGCCTTCATTCCCCTGCTCTTGCCCCCCCTATTAGGCAAAGGTGTTGACATGGCCTTACAGACTGACCCTGCCTTCAGTCCTGGGAACGGGGTATCAGCCTCAGCTCCGGGATTTTAATACTCCTGTTCCCCCACGTCTGAAAGCGCAGCACTTCCACATGAAACTCAGCGTCCCTGCAGAACTGGGACAAGGATTCCTCGCCGAAGAAAGTGTTTCCAGCTTTAGCTCTGTTGGCTTTACAGAGAGCACCTCACAAGGGACCTGAGCTGGCAGGAACGATCCTGCCATACAGGGCCTGGAGCTGCTGCTGCTGGGAAACAGGCAAGGGAGGTAAGAACAGTACTAGGTCCCAGAGCAACTTCCAGGGTGCAGCACCAGGTTCTCCCTATTCAAATGTGACTTGACCTTTGGGCACTTCTGTTTCTTTGCAATGGTTAAAAAAGCCTCAATCTTCGAGAAGAATAATTCTGCTTACTTTGATGCCAGAAAAAATGAAGAATCCAGGTCAAGCAGTAGGCTTCGCTCATAGCTCAGATGTGCAATTTAAGATGGGGTCTTTGATAGATTGCAGGGACAACAAGAAACCCTCAGCATCGCCGCTCACGTAAATGGAAAAGCAGGAAAGGGAACCTCTATTCTGTAGCTAGCAAATCCAGGCAGCAGAACCTGTGGTGACATCCATAGTAACACAGCAAACCTCCAGCAGAGATGAGAGTCTGCTACATCCCCGATTACTGCCTCCATCCTGTCCACTCATTATGGAAGCAGAGCCCGCGGCAGCCAGGGACGTGCCCTCCGGACCCGCGGTGCTGGGTCACACTGATGTTGCTACCGCAGCCAGGAACTCCCTGCGGCTTCCTGGGATCCTCCACCCGGCAGGAGATGTTACAACACGGATGTTTCCTTGTGCAGCAGATACACCAGGATTTCTGGACATCTGCTGCTCTAGAGGAGGCTGTCCTGGCCGGGCTGCCTGACATCCCTAGTTACAGACATGTGCACAAACCTGCAGATACCACCATGGTGGGGAGAGAAATCCAGAGATCTTGTTACCCTTCTCTTGTTGGTGATGCTTTTGAATATTTAGCAAGTATTTTTTGTCGTTGTCTCTAAGAGGTCCCCCTTCCAAATCCACCTGAACATAGTGAATCCCTGCAAAAAGTGGGAATCTTCTCATTGGTTTATAAGTGCAGATGAGATATGAACCATATGGGTTCAAATATTTGGCTCAGATATCAGCATCAAGGTTTGAGCATGGCCATGGAAGACACGAGCAGACAGGACAGGGAAAGAAATCAAGAATAGGGAATTTGTATTAAAAAAAAATAATAGAATGCCACTATATATATTATATATATATTTAAGAGGAAAAAAACATAGGGGGAAGAGCAAAGAGCAGAGGAGAAAGAGAGAAATTTGGAATAGCAGAGTGCATTTACTGTGCAGCAGGTTACTACCTAATGTTCAGCCAGCTCACTTAGTCCGAGCACACAGAGAACAGCCTTTCCTCCAACTAGAAACTATATATATGCAAATAAAACCCACAGCAAAATGAATCAATCTGAGAAAAACAGAGAAGATTAAATTACAGGGCGATTGGGCCGTGATGCTTTTGGAGGAAGGAAAGTTTCAGCGTGATGCAGTTTATCCAGAGGTACCGGGCTGATCATACCCTCCGCTTCCCCTCCTGCAGGAACCAGCTCCATCCACGCTCTGCCGAAAAGGCCACGTTCATTCCTGGGGCTGCTTGGAGGTCTCAGGAGGACTGTGGGACCTCCTGCTGAGCGCGCATTAACAACTCTTTGTGTATGGAAAAACAAGCCTGGCTTACTTGTCCCCTGCCATTTCATAATTTCATTCTACTAAGATGGCCAGGGACGACTCATGCTCGTCTGAGAAGTCAGGCCGGGGCAGCGGGGTTATTTGGTCTGGCAAAGAGGAGCTAAGGGAAAATCGAGCAGTTGCTAACAAGTACTTGGAGCGCAGTTACGAACATGATGGAGCCAAACTCTTCTCAGTGGTTCCAGACTGTGGCAATGGCAATAGCATCCAGGGAGGAACGTTAGGGAAAGATAGTTTCCTAAGAAGGCTAGTGCAGCACTGGAACGGGATTTACAGAGAGACTCTTCAGCCTCTGACCTTGTTGATTTTCAAAATCTGGCTAGCAAAGCCACAACTGAACTAACCTAGAGCTGGTGGCAGTCAGGCTTGGAGCAGGAGATCATGCAAGAGGCTTCAGAGATCCCTTCCAACCCTCATTTTGACAGTCTGGGATTACTTCCTTTCAGTTTAAAGATTTTGGATTAAAAGTTTGTTTGATTCATTCTTGCAGTCCAAAGTTCCCAAAATATTGCTGCTCGCTTTTAGCAAATGGTGGCATTTTCTTAGTGTCCAGATCCTGAAACCCTCCTCTCTTTTGAGTAGCATTTTCCGTTTAAAAAGACTTCCCTAGATTGTAGCAGGTGGCTCTTCTGGCAGGTTACTGAATTCTTAATGATTTTAGCATATTACTAAAAACATTTTTTCCCTTAATTGTCAAAGTTTGCCAATGTACATATTCTAGAGATAGCTAAAAGAGCACAGATTGGATCTGAGATTCTGTATGAAGTTAGGCTGGACTATTTCATTTTAGCTTAAAGGTTGTATTCCTTTACTAATAGAATATTCAGCCTTTAATGCCACAAGAGTAGGAAAGTTAAATGACTAGTGGTTGCAATTCTGCAAAAGCATTAGGAAACCTGTAACATTTAGCAGGTGCTGAAAGCTAACACATGATGTTTCAGATCTGTGATTTAAAATAAATTTGATATATAATCCCTGAGACACCAGAGCAACAAGGTTGGATAAAGTTTCTCTGTAATGCACTCAAGAAAGCTAAATTAAAACAGTTGAGGTCAGTGAACTTAATAAAAATTATTTGGCACTAAAACAATTTACCTGTGACTAGCAACGATATTCCCCTTTTTGTTAGTCCCAAAATTAAATAGAGGAAAAGCTGTGCTTTTATGGAACAGAATAGCAGCTCTTTTATTCTTTGGATGCTCTAGAGCTGAACTGAGCAAAATCTGATTTACTCAGATTTAAGGCTAAGTCATACATTTCCTGCAGGAATCCCACAGTAGTATTATATTTTTTCAGGTGCAGTATTTTTTTTATTATTATTATTTTATGTTATTATTCCGTCTGCTGACATCTAAGGAAATGATATTCAATATCCCCATTGTGTATAAAGACTTTCCCTTTCCAGTAAATGTTATCTATTTTTTTTACCTTAATCTCCACGAGCCAGGGCAGTGCTGTGCTCCACCAGGCTTCGTACCTTGTTGATCAATACTTTTTGGCTGTAAGAAGGAGGGGATGCAATTGAGTTTGTGATCTTTATAATTTTCTCCTTCAGATTAACACTTTTCAGTCTGTTTTAAAAGATCAAACAGAACATAAACAGAACAACTTCTTTTTAGAACTGACAGAAAACTTCCTGGAAAAAAAATACCCTAAAATACAGGTATTTTGAGAAACCAATAAATTGAGGGCCTCCCGGGGTCAGCAGCAATATTTCAGAAAAGGAAGGACAGCTGTAGGAAGGACTAATGTAACTAAATGCCAGAATTTAATGAAAAGATGCCAAACCTCTGCAAATGGCAAGGAAACAAGGATCACTTTGCACTTATCACTTCTAGTGATAGCAGAATCATGCTGCAGAATTGCTACCTGGCATAAGAAGGGAAATTTTGATTCCAATGGTTCTTTTTCTTTTCTTTCTTTTTTCTTTTTTTTTTTTTTTTTTTAGTGTTACAATATACTATCTGCTGTTGTCAGGTTTGCTGTTTTGGCAACTTTTTATGTTATTTACACAACACTGCGGTTGCTTTGACTCCTGAGCAAGCGCCTGGGAAAGAAGAAAACATCGTCCTCAGTGGCCCTTGGCTCATGCCCCAGGAAACGTTTCTGTGCTGTTTGCTTCTGAACGAGGCAAAATGGTTAAATTTTCTGGTTTCCTAAAACGAGCCATATCACAGAAGCCAGAACTGGCGATTTTCTGATCATTCCCTGAAGCGCTAAAGCTTTAGTAAACTGCCTGTGTTGGGAGAGGTGCCAGGTTGAAGGTGTTTCTCTGTAAACTGGTTGTTTGTGAGTTGGGAATTGATTTCTTGGCTGCCTTTTTTTTTTTTTTCCAGGTTAGTCATTATTTATAAAAGATCTCTCCAGTCTTTCAGTACCTCTGAGAATTACAGGTAGTGATTGAAATATACCGTCATTTTTCTTCTTTATTTTTTTAAATACTTCTGAGAATTCTGAGATTCCTTGTGAGATTCAGAGATTTCAGCCCATGCAGCAGGATTCCTTTACTACCTGTACTCTCTTGCATCTCCCAGTTTGATTGCAATAATAAAAACAAATGAAAATGGAAATCCAATTGTGATGATGAATTGTAATGATTGATGAATGGTGGATGAAATGGAGAGCAAAGGCGAGAGGCTGTGCAGTGTCAAGCATGTCCCGAGAGATCCTGAACTCATCCCGCTTTCTCTGCAGAGAAATCCCTGTAGATAAAAGGATCTTCAGTGTTTTAAGAGACATCTTATGAGGTTCCCAAAGGTCCAGATGCACTTGGTAGTACAAACACACAGGAACGGGAACCCAGTGAGAGCTAGTCTGCAATGTGACACTGAGGTGATCGGGTTAGAGCATGGGAGTTACGGGACATTTCACCAGGAAGCTGCTTCCAAGGAAGCTAAGAAGTGACAACAACAATAAATGGGAGATTACGAGGCGTGAATTGACATGGCAGCAATAAATGAGACGTGCTGAAATGCTTGGATATGATTCAGGAAGGGGCTTTGTATGATTATGAAAAATTGCAAGAACCAGTCAGTTCAGAGAGAAATTTCTGAGCAGTGACTGCTCAGGGGTGACTGCTTTTTACCAGCCCTGCTCACTAGAGCAGCGAGCTTCGATAGAGGCTCTGTGACGACGAGTGCTCCCTGGCCTTTGGGAGCTCCCACCTCAGTTATTTGCAGCAGAACCCGAAAGGAATGCAAAATGCCAGCACACTGCAAACGCTGCTAACACTTCATCAGGGTTCATGCAAAAGAAGGGGAGAGCTCAGCAAAGAAGAGACGCAGGGAGGACGCTGGCAAAGAGCTCCTCCAGGACTGCCTTGGAGCCCTCTCTGGTGGCTTCACCTTCACAGGTGCTGGAGGAGGCACCAGGGACATTGGTGCCTGATGCCGTCCAAACTTCTTGGAGACATCCCACATATCTGCCTCCTCCTGCCTATTCGACAGGACATGGATTGCCTATAGGGCAATTTAGAACTGTCATTAGATTATAGAGCTGGGTGGCCTGAGATAATGCAGTTTCTTTCCTCTCCTGTTCCACAAGTGCACTAAGAAGAAGTAGGCAGAGCTAGACCACTCCAAAGTAAAATAGATTAATGCATGCCACACAATTCCTGGAATTGGAAGCCATTTGGGCAAGAAAACACAGTAGATGAAAATGATGACAGATGTGCCAGCCAGCAAACCTCAATAATCTTTCTCTCGCACTATTTTCTTCTTGAATCCCTTGAAAGGGTTAATAAACCAGCAGAGCAACAAAAACTCTGCCATCTCTCAAAGGGCTTTTGATAAAGTCCAGCACAAGAGGCTATTGAGAAACTTGGCAGTCCAGGGGTGGAAGGTAAAGTCCTGTCACGGATTAAAAACTGGAGAGAGATAAGAAGCAAAGAGTGGGAACAACTGGCCAATTCTCAGCTCCAAAAGAGATTAATAGTGGGTAGCTCCAAGGACAAGATTTCAGACTGGAGATGTGTTTGTTTACCACTGGTCAGCAAAATGCATTCTTGACCCAAAATGTTCGGGATAACCAAGGCTAAGAAGGTTTAATAAAACTCTAAAGAAAATGTAACTTGGATTCCAGGTCTGCCAGGGATTAGTATCACTCAACGTGCCTGAAGAGGCACAAAGAGAGTAAAAGACAAATCAGTGTGAGGGGCACATACAGGCTATGGCAAATACAGGCTAACACTGAGAAGACAGAACTGATTAACCCATTGCCATGGATGGCGTAACTAACGCAGGGGACAATAACTGGAAAGCAAAAAGGGAAAAAGGGGAAATGCAAGTCCTGGATGTACCACACTTGGGTTAACTACACAGTCACCCACATAATCTGGTACATGACAGTGGACAGGAGTGAGGCAAGAATGATGTGTTTAAATTAATACGAGTAGCCAGCATATTTGTAGATGAACTACAAGATTGGTCCAGCCTCTTGCTCCAAAATACAAGAAAATCTCTGCCTCGACTTACAAGAGGTGCTAATATAGCTATGTTTTTCTTCTGGAAATTAACCTTTTTGTCTCCATTTGACTTGGAGTACCAGCGCAGTAAAGAGGCTTTACTACAAACTCAGTATTAACTTTGGAGGGCAGTTACTTTACTTAAACACCTATTTTGGTGTGGAATGATGCATGTGCCCATGGCGCTCTCTTCCTGTTCTCAACAGAGGATGTCTTGGCAAGTAGTTAAGACTAACTTTATCTTTTAAAAGGTCAGGGCGTTTTGGTTGAATCCCTTCCCTAGTGAGTTAGAACCAGAACCAGGAATAGTCACCCAAACTCCTGACTCTCACTCTGATATTCAAGTGCAAGAGTTCACAAGTGTGCTTGAAAACGCCAAATCCTTTGGACAAATTCTTGAACTGGCATGACCGGGCAACATAACAAACTCCCTAAAGGAAGATGTGGAAATGAATATGCTCTAGTTACATTTTTTTTTTTCAGATGTTAAGGAAATATAGTTGGGAGTAGTTTCTTGGGATGAAAAGTGAAGAGAATTTCAGCCTACTTTTCATCTACACAGCATCTTTTTAGGATTGCATGACTTTCCCTCAGGAATTTATGTTATTTCGTCTGCCTTTCCTTCTCTTTTCTGTGTCTCCTCATTTGTGTTTCTTTTGAAAGGGCTTACAGAAAGGGAATAAAGCAGAATGGACATAGCAATCAATAGAAAGATTGTTTCTTTCCTAGAGAGGGCTCCTCTCTGGATGCCACTAAATTATTTGGAAAGATCATAGATTCCCTTGATGACAACATTTTAGTTAATTAGGTGCACAAAGTCAGATAATTAGGTGAATGCAAAGAGGCAAAAATTTAGTTTCCCTGCTGTAAGAAATCTGAGACAAATTAGTCGCTTATTAGATCAGATAGATTTCCTTGTGGATTAAAGTCTTCTAGCAATTAGTATTACACAAAGCTGCAAAAATTTGATAAATAGCAATGATACGTATTCATGTAGCATCAATTTGGTGTTCTGAAGATTAGCAAGATAGTGTCAGAGGGGCTGGGCTCACTTTCTGACTCATGCATCACAAATCTTCCTGTCATTCTTGTATCATAAGGGGATGCTGAAAATGTCCTCTGCAATTGCCTGAGACTTCCCCTTAGCTGCAGGGCCGAATTACTTATGTAGGGTACAAATAATCCCTAGAGATTTCCACTACATCATCACCATCAGCAAGAGTTTTTCTCAAACACGTTGTGTCTCTCAGGTCGATTGGAAAACTTTTGAATTCACAGAGAGTGAAGTTAAGCTAGAACCTGCTGATAATGTCCCCTTCCTCTGCTGCCTTCACCACTCTCCAGCAGACTCGTATAACAGAGCTGAGTAATTACAGCCTGGGGTCCGTGCAGGCATCCCGATGAGTGGGATCAGCATGCATAAAACAGGCTGGAGAACTGGATCATACCAAGGTGCAGCCGGGAAAGTTCAATCGTGACCTGAATGTGAATGGGCACCACCACATACCAGCTGTCTCATTCTTATCAGAAATAATTCAAGTGGTAGATTTAGCAACTCACTACCTCATGAGCTCAGGGTGAGCAGCTAAAGCACTGGACTGTAGCCCAAATTAGGAGTCTTATTCCCTGTCTCCCTTTGTAGTAAGAGGAGAGATAGGCTTGTCTGCGTGGTAGTTACAGAATCATAAGGAGCAGTGCCAAAAGGTTGTCCAGCGCATTCTCCTGCTCAAAGCCAGGGCCAAAGTCACTTAACATGTTACTGACAGCTGGCTGTTGATCCTGCTCTTAAAACCTTCCTGTGGTGGCAGTTTCATCACCTCCTCGGATGGTCTGCTCCCAGGAGAAAAAAAAATCTGTTGTTTACAAATTTCCAGTCTAAATCTCTCCAAGTCAAACCCAAGATTTCCTGTCTATCAGTCGTGGGCCAGATTCCCCAAGCCAGGAGTCAAAGCAGTGTCTTGGCTGTGTGTATCAAGATACCCTCATACCACCACCACGCACCTCGTGCTTTCAGAGCCGCTGTAGACAAGCCCTTGTGCATCTCGTTGGGATTTGCTCTCTTTCTCTGCCCCTGCCCCAAACCAACAACTCCACGTGAGCAGATGGTGCATGCTCAACCACCACAGTGCCGGAGCTGGCATAATTTACCTTCCTTGTATGTGAGGAAGGGGCACAGCGCTGAGGCTGGTGCTTGGGCTGGAGCAGATGGCTGCTGATGGTTACATGTTTGGCCATTCTCAGAAGTCACCAGTGCTCACCTGCTGTGGGCTGTGCACGGCTTCAGGGAGGTTTCCACATGAGGTGGGATCATCCAGAGCTGTTGGTGGACCACAAATTAACCATGAGCCAGCAGTGTGTACTTGTGCCCAAGAAGGCCAATGGCATCCTGGTGCATTAGAAAGAGTATTGCCAGTGGGTTGAGGGAGGTGATCCTCCCCTCAACTCAACCCTGGTGAGGCCAGGGAGTGCTGGGTCCAGTTCTGGGTTACCCAATACAAGAGAGACGTGGACCAAGTCCAGCAAAGTGCTTCTACGATGATCAAGTGACAGGAGCATCTCTCATGAGGAAAGACGGAGAGAGCTGGGACTTGGGATTCTTCAGGTAGAAGAGAAGACGTGTATAAGTATCTGAAGGAAGGGTGTAAAGAGGATGAAGCCAGACTATTTTCAGTGGTAGCCAGCAATAGGACAAGAGTTAAAGGACAAAAAGTGAAACACAGAAAGTTCTGCCTAAACATGAGGAAAATCTCCCAGAGAGATTGTGGAGTCCCCATCCTTGCAGATATCCAAAGGCTCTCCGGACAGGATCACAGGCAATGTTCTCTAGGTGACTCTGCTTGAGCAGGGACGTTGGACTATATGATCAGACGCAGACCTCTGTCTCTTCCAAACTCAACCACTCTGTGACTCTGCGGATGCCAGCAGCACATGATCCCTGAAAATCTGCATGCTGGTGCGGTTACCTTCCTGGGGCTCTACATCAGTTTATAGTGTTATTTCCTCAGCACAGGACCAGCCAGGTTGTGTTTGCTAGACACAAACAGGAGATTGTTTTTCAAAAATTATGTTTGCACAGAAAAGCCAAACTTCTCAATTTCAGGTCCTTTTAGAGAGCAGAAAGAGCAAGGCTGATCTATGAGGAAGGATGAGCTGAGAGCAACCACATCTCCAGCAGGGGTGTCAAAACCAAGTCAGGGTTGGTGGCTTCATCAGAAAAGACAAAATAATGAGTCCGGTCTAAAGTCCACACAGGAACAGGGCCCAAGTCTATGACACAGGGCCAAGGTGCAAGCAGGAGACAGCACCTCTACCTACAGCAGAGCTGAGGCAGGCACTCAAGACCCAGAGCGTAGGTCCGGAGGCAGAAGTGCGTGTAGATCCCAGGTGAGGCTTGTTGAGGCAGTTAGGACCTATCAGTGCCCTGAAATCCCTGGCAGATTGACACAAAGTGAGAGCATTGGATTTTCTTACCAAAATGAAATCCTCTTTTCCCTTCCTACTAAATTATTGTTTTCATTATGCTTCATTCGATCAGGAAAAAAAATTATGTGTTTAGGAAAAGCTTACTTATTTACTTATTCTAAAGTTCACATTTTGCTTCCAAACACCACTCAAAATAGTTTCTAAAATGTCACTTTTGACTTTTGCGTGTTTCTGGGCTTGGCAAATAGCTTCATTTGTCTTCAAAATGCACCTTTTACTCAGTGTTTTCACATCAATCTAGCACCAGTCTCTTGCAGACAGCACTTTATGATTCCTTAGCAAAAAAAAAAATAGTAGTAATGTGTGCAAACAGTGGTGGAAATACTGAATAACTGAGTCATTTCCCTAGGCATTAAATTTACTCATTCTCTTTGTACTCTGTATAGATTTCAAAGCTAACTTTCAGCTAAGCAACTGCATTCATATTTTTTTGTCACCCATGTAAGAAGGACAGTACACAACAGGCATAAATTAGAACAAAGAGAGATTGAGTGTGGGTGTAAGGAAAACCTTTTTCTCCATGAGGACAGTCAGTCAGCAGAACAGGTTGCCCTGGGAGGCTGTGGGATCTCTAACCCTGGAGGTTTCTCAGTCCTCACTGGATAAAGCTCTGTGCAGTCTGGTCTGACCCTGCTTAGAGCAGAACGTTGGACTTCCTCCCGAATTATCCTACAACCCATTGAATCCGAAGAACATCCAAATGGTCTCACAGAGGCAATCCTCAACCACCAGCTCTGTGTGACGCACTTACCCTGTGGAGATCAGCAAGGCTTTGTTTATCTCTGAACTCTCCAGAATCTACTCAGCAAACAATGGGCAGAAGATCTCAATCCCAGAAACGCTCACCCACATCTTGCTGGACTCCCATTTTTTCCTTCTCATTGAGAGACGTGATCTACAGTTTAGATGTATCTCAGTACATCTATGGGAGAGCAGCTTTGGCAGCACTTTCAAAACTACCGACCTTCCTTACACCCCTGCTCTGAACAGATATGTGGATGTGTGGACCTAAATCACGTGTATTGGATCATGTTCTGCAGGTGCTTTACTTTCTACTGAATGAACAGGAAAAAAAGGACACTTTATTTCTTCCTTCCTCCCTTTCTTTCTTTCTTTCTTTCTGGGCAGGAGAGAGAACTGACCTCCCTTCATGGATCAGTTGAAGTGCAAGACTCAAATGACTGCAAAGAGAACTTCAGTGTTAGACAGATTGGGTCAGCCATCCCAAGTCAAGTGTCTAAAGCCTTAGTGAGGCCGTCAATAAGGTAGGGAGTGAGCAATTACTGACATGCTGAGCAGGAGGAAAATGCAGGAGACACCACAGTAAAGAAATACACAATAGATGACCCTAGCAGTATGCTTTGCAGATTCACTCTGGTACATGAAGAATCTGTGGAAAAAGTTCCAACAAGAATAATACAAAAACCATTCTGAATCGCTCTACCAATACCACAAATAGAGTTTATAGAAATCTGTCGCTGCAGAAATGGGGACAAAATGAGCCTCCTATTCTTTCCCAATCAGCACAATAAAGTCACATCTTGCTAGGGCCATTTTGCATAGTGAACCAATTAATCAGCTCAGGCAGCAGATCAGACAAACTATTTTGCTTCTGTGAAGAGCTGTCATCACACTACAGTGATGAAACCAGCCAAGTATGTAAGAACTAACTGGGAAAGAAAGTGGTACCTGACCAGACTTTATTTTCCACTCAATAATGCCTGCCTGAATTTAGCCTCACCAGTCATGCCAAACCTCATGAAGCCTGGAAAATATATTAGAAGGAAGAATAAGGCTGTCCAGTGCAAACTGTGATAGTCAACACTCCCTTGCAAGAGGCACCGGAACACAGTAGATCATCCAGTTCACCCAACCTGTTCCTCAGCCTTCAGAAGGGCCCCAGCTCAGCTTCTTGTGCTTGCCAGAAGAATGGAGAAATTCTCAGCTCTCAGACTGCAGCAACACAACACAAAGCAGAAGCCAGTGCCAGGGTGATCCACAGTCAAGGTCCAAACCACGGCACGGCAGAAGGACTCCTATGCTTGTACTGAAGGACAGTCCCACTACGGATGTATGTAAAAGCCCCATGACTTTCTGTAGCTTTTGATACATGGCACAGTGGTAGTTACGGGTTTAGATGATTTCGCATTGTGGTTTTCAAGTATTCATGCAGACTAAATGCCTAAATACTTTTCTTTTTATTTTTTTCAAAATTCCTGCATTATTTGTAATTTTAAGCATCTACATGTCTTGAAAAAAACTATGGCTTTTAGTAACTAATTTCCTGACCCTCCCCTCTTCCCAGGCTGTAATTGCTCCTCTGGAATATTTCTGGAAGATGTTTCATGGTAGTCACTTTAACATCTCTAGAGTGTGTCTCATTGGGGCATGAACAATTTATAGGGAGAAAAACACACATAATTGCCATTTTACAAAATAAAGTTGCTTCTTTATCTCTTACCCAATTTGGTTCATTTTTACAGGCCCTACATTATGACCCATCTATTCTACTTTTGTCCTTTCATTTAGTGATTCCAGTTCTTAGGAGTTTATCATAAATTTCACAGAATTTGGTGCTAATCTTAAAGATCTAGTTCTTGGGGCAACTGATTACATAAGAACATCATATTTTATTTAAAAGAATAAGTTTCTAGTCCTCAGGGTTACAGAGCAAATTTAAAACACAAATCAGAAATATCCTAGCAGCTTCAAAGCAGCAGATAAATTAAAATAATGTTTCTTTCTGTATCTTATTATTTTCAAGCCCAGCTTAAAATGGTAGAGTCTTGTAAATCTTGTAAAACGGCAATTATGGGTGATTTCCTCCATAGAAACTGCTCAGTGTCACACTGAGAGAAGCTTTATAGAAGTCTGCTTCATGATTTCTGAATATTTGAAATTGGCACTGCTATATCTTGGAATCTGTATCCATGAACATTTCAGTGCATGGGTGTCTCTATTCAGATACTGTACAATACGTGACAGTGCTAAATAGTTCTTGCATAGACTTTGTAGGTCCTTTACATTTCAAAATCTGTCATATTGATTCCCTCTTTTGCTCAAGGGCATTACTACTAAGCCATGCTGATTTGCCCTAGGTGCCCTGCATTGGCTCACAAGCAATTGTCATATTTTATGTTTTGTAGTTTTTAAATTTTCTTTCTGTGGACTCCTAATCTATTATTATATCTGTCTCCATAATCATTTTTTTGTAAATTTATGGGGCTAGTTAAAGATATCACACCATAAAATATTTTTATCCAAAAACTAAAAAATAGATATTAATAGAAGACTGATAATTTCTAAGTGTGCAGACTGTAAGATTTCAGTACCTGTTTCCCTCTGGAGACTAAAACCGCAGTCTCCCCAATGGATCTCCTTAATGAACTCATCATTCTCTGTGTAAAGTTACACTGCAAGCCGAGAAGCTTTCACAAGGAAACAGCAGTGTTGGAACATGTGGGATTTGGGCAGAATGAAGCCTTTTTTTAGGCCAATGCTGGTGTTAGTTTGTACAGAGGGTCCCAGGGGAAGGCTTGGAGAGGTGCTAGGCTTGCTTTGGTGACAGGAAAAGTCAAGCTGGAGTCTTCGTTTTAAGCCTTCCTGTCAGACTCCCTTTGTGCCTTCCACAAAGGCAATGGAGACTAAAACCAGCTCAGCAAAATGCTGGGCAGAAGGTGGAGTGGGAGAAATGGCTGTGGTGATGCCACCTGCGTGGGGCAAGCTCCCCATGGCACAGGGTAGCCAAGCTGGGTAGCCACCTCCCAGGAAAGCAGCGCTGATGGGGACAGCCCTGTTAAACTCCACTTGAGGTGTCCCTTGAATGTGGGCCCCAAAACTCAACACAGCTGTAGAACATGTGGAAAACGCTCAGTCTTGTGTTGATGGTTTCTGACCCTAACGGGGAGGTACCTTAGACTGCAATAATAGGAAGGATAAAAAGCAATAATTCTAGTATATGGGAAGCATCTTTTCTGTTCTTGTTTGAAATTTGATTGTGGTCTGAAATGCACTGCACACATAACTGTCTGAAGCTTCTCATGAACTGAAAATTGTAAGAAAATGTCATTTCAGAAACAATGCAACATGATGTTTGAAAATAAAAGGTACTCCTTAGACCCTGAGGCTGTGAATCTGACAGGCTTATGCTTCCAAATGCTGATGAAGATACATTTTTAAAATGCGCATCACGTCTTCCTCTTTCAGGAGTACATATGTGCGATTACAATTCACTTTTTTCATACAAGGGAATACTGAGCTGAAGCAGCAGACAGAACAATATTTTTAATTTATATTTTTAAGGTATTTTAATTGAGATTTGAATAGCAATATGGCAAGTACTGTAATGTGAAAAAGGGATTTTAAAAATGATAGTCCCATTTCAACAAGAACATTAATTAGTGGTATCATTTTCATTCCTGAAGTCTTGCATTTCACTTAGTATCTTTTGGGATGTAGACCAGACCAATTTTGATGAGTTTTGCATCAATCACACATTTAAAGTTTAAAATCTTGGTGTTTGGGAGGGAACCACATAAATAAATAAATTATTTGGACTTTATGTGAAACACTGTATTGGTTGCAAAGGCCAGCTGATTCCACCTTTCCCTAGGAATGAATCCCTAGTTTCCACTAGCAGTTTGTGAGACTGGGCTGTGGCAATCTATAAATATTGTCTGACCACGGCAGAGTGAGGCTCATGCCTAAATTGGATCCAGTGAATGCTGATATGTAAAATATGCTCTCTGCTCTCCTTGTCTCTGCCCCCTTCTCTCAGTACTCCTGCTCTACTCCCTCAGATTATATCTTACTATAGTTTATACTTTATGCTAGAATATTTTTAGAAATATCACCATGTCGAAGGTATAGTGATAATCATTCATCTATAGACAAAATATGTGAAATCACATAGGTTAAGAGCAAGCCATCTTCTACGGACACTTGTAAGCTTGGAAAGCTTCACTAAGGAAGTGTCATATGTAACCAATAAGTAACTAATCTCATTGCTAATAATAGTAATCTTCTGTTTTATAGCACTTTTTATCTGGAACAGGTGAGAACCACACTGAGTTCATGACCTGCCTGAGTTCATGAAGTATATATTGAAAATGTAAATTGAAATGTGGATGAATGCACACTTTGTATATGGGTTAATTTCTCTGTGGGAATAGTATACATTTATTTGGTCATTTTTGCACTTTACTCTGAAACTTAGGAGCCTCTGAAGAGTTGGGCAACATTACATGGAAAGCTTCCAACTCACTTTATAAATTATCCACGGGAATTTTTCATCATGACACTGAAGTTATTTGGGTAAGAAAACAGCACCTAACAACACCAGAACGGTGTTGGACAGGAGGTAAAGAATATTCAGTTGAAAGTACAGATAATACTTTTAAGTATTTCCTGAGTATAACACTTTTGGATGTGAACTGTAAGGCTACAATTGGGATCCTAAGTGCTGTTTCCCATGGTGATAAACAAGACTTTCTTTGATATAACCTTGCACATGAACTCACAGATACCCTGGACACAAGGTAGCAGCTGCCAAGAGACTGTTCACTTTCCGAATATCCCAGATCATGATTTCCTGTCTGCCCAAATGTCTCTTAGTTTTCCTCCCAAAATGTCTCTGGCTCTTCTTATTTGAAATTTCTTTTTGCTTTATTGTTTTTTTTTTTTTCATATTTCAGCAGCATAACCATCTATTTCTCCTCTTTATGCACTGACATACAAAACTAATGCCAAATTCTACATTTGCCTTCAGTCTGGAGTCAAACTCTGGACATGGCTTTAGTTTTAGGGGATGGTTGTCCAAGGATTGTGCTTTTCTGATCTTTCCAAAAAGGGCATAACTACTTTTTCCATGTCTCTTGAATGAACATCACATCCATTATTGACAACAATCCTTCACCTAATCATCAAAAAATAAAATAGGTTATTGTAGTCTTAACCAACTAGCTAATCTCACCTTGATAATTGTAAGGTTCTTTTAATAGTTTCTATATTAAGTATGAAGAATAAGAAAAAATAGGACAAATGCAATTCCCAGTAAGTTAAAAAATGCAGAAAGTCCTTGGGAGCAACTGCTGTAAGTTGCATGCCTATGAAACAGGGGAAGGCTGAAAAAGCAGTAAGTAACTGTTAAACTAGTATCCAAGAGGGAGAAAATAGGAAACAATTAGTACAAAATCAAAATAAAGAGCATGAAATGAAGCAAATTACCAGAGGTACAAAGGGAAGAACTATATTATGAAAGGATTAAACAAGCAAAAGAAGAAGGAGAGACAAGAGAAGGAGGACACACTATAAGAACTCCTAGTATCTCTGTCTGGCAGGTCAGAAACAAGTGATCTTTGACACTGATTAGTGCCCAGAGGAGCTGGAATCCACCTCACCCTCGTAATTCACACTCTGGTTATCTCTGTGTAGACAGAATTCACAAGAAAAAAATGGTAGGGGAAAGGGAATCCTCACTCTAACATACATTGGAGACCTTGCACTGCCAGTAATAAATGCCCTTGGAATTTCTAAATCTTGGAAGAAATTAATTTCCTTACTCAAAAAAATGTTCCATCTAATGCAGGAAATTTAGTATTAGATTTCATTTTGACAGAAGAGGAACAGACCACAGAATTAATTTTAGTGATGGTTTTGATACAAATGGTCTTAGTTAATTGGATTTTATGGACACAGGCAAAATGAAGTTAGGATGATAATAATAATGTACTAATACATATACTCACTCTCTTAAAAAGGTGTTTCACAAAGGGAAAACACTATGATGCAAATTACTTGGAAATACAATTGTTAACTCAGAAATGTTTAACAGTCTTAAAACTGCATTTACTCCTGCAACCCAGCAGTGAGGGAAGAGTCAAAACTTTTGAAATCCCTGCTTAGAAGCAAAACTAAAAAATTTATTCATGTTGGAATATAAACATGAGCATACAATATTGACAAGAGACCACTTTAAGTGACAAAAGATCACTTCAGAATTTATGAAAAATGATAAAATAAAAGGGAGGAAAACTGGCTAAACTGGCTAGTTTAGCAGATCTCAGAATTGTAAGTAAGATTCCTCATTAGTCAGGTAAATTTCTACCAGGGCTTCATATAGATTGTCCCCATATTATTAGATATTTTTATCACTGGAAGAAAACAAATGGCTAAATGGAACTGGATGTCCATTTGCTTGCAATCTTCATGTTTGGTGTCCAAAACTCAAGACAAATTGGGGTAGGAATCAGAGTTGAACCCTATAAGTGGCTGAAAGGTTGGTGAGGATGCCCTGGAAAAACAGACTCATGAAACACCATCGATTTGGTGTAAAAAATAAAAGGATTGTTTTATTACTGTCTCGTAGTCTGACACGACGGGATCTCAATGTGGTGGATGAAGGTACAGGTAAATGAAGGTACTGTCCAATGACTTGAAGCTGAAGACAGGCAATTTCAGACTAAGAAGCATGCTGTGAATTTTCTACCAGTGATGGAAATTCACAAGAGAACAATTTAACAAAGATTACAGTGGATTTTCCATTGCTTCCTTTCTTTAAATCAATATGAATGTATTTTTTCAAAAAAGAGACTCTTTGGGACAGAACTCTGGGGCAGCCCACAGCCTGTCCTCAGGAAAGCATTGGACTAGATTAGTATAATGAAGTTCTGACCATATTAGCTACAGATTTGGAATCTGGATTGTAACCTAACACATCTGTGCAGGTCTGTAATTTGGAAAAACTTTATTACTATTCTCTCAAACACTCTTTGCACAGAAATTGCTAAGAAAATAGATTGTAAGCAAGCAATTAGTGTTCTTCATGGGATTAATCTGAATGTGAGTGATCTGAATCTGAATGGCAGTTTCATTCTCACTGATTTCACTGGGGTTTGAGATACGGCAAATGACCTTGCTCCATTAAGTCAGTTGTTCAAATTCAAACCAGGAGTGCAAAATTAGTGATCAGATTGCGGCTGAGCCTGAGAGTGTCTAGTTGCAGTTTTGTGCCATATGTGCATTCCATTTCAAGAGGGCCTGAAAGAATAATTTTGAGGACATCTGTTAGCAGTGCGGTCCCTCAGGAATGCTCCCAAGTTACTTGTGAAATGGCCTATTTTAATTTTGAAAATCCTTTGCTCTGTCTGTAAGATTGGGGATTTTCTTTATAATTTGTCAGAATTGACTCTGCTGAATCCATCTGTACCACTTTTGGCACTACATTCATAACCCATTCCTTAAAAGGAAAAAGTCCATCTTTCCTAGTCAATATGTCCTATTTGCATTTCATTCATTCATTTTGTTTCCCATTTGTGCTGCCAGGTGTTGTGAGGCCTGGTGATGTCTCATGTTTCTCTCATAGATTTTTTTTTTTTAAATAGGAATTGTTTGAAATACATCATTAAAAGAGCTTGTCCTCCCTTCACAACCCCCTTCTTTGTCTTACCAAATCAGTATAGCACGGGTCCTGTTCTTGAGAAAGGTCTTGAAATGCTCAAAAAAAACTTAGGCTTCCTCATAGTCTGAAGATGTTTTGGACTAAGGCTATCTTGTATCTCAGGCAAAATATCTGGTAGTCTAAAAAAAGAGAATCAACTCCCCCCACAAGCCTTTCCTCAACGTAACTTTCCTATTGACAGCTCTTTAGTGCCCCCTCATGATTACAGGAGTCTGACAGTATGAGCAAGAACAGGAGGTTTTGGTTAACTCGAAGGAATTATGTCCAACACATAAGCTCTTGCATTCCTGCACTGCAGGTGACCCTTTGAAATAAGATAAATACATCTAAAAATTTTAATCTTACCACTCACCTCCACCGCGGTTACAGGAACAGGGTGCAATACTCACGTTCAACATTGCTATTGCAAGAGGGGGCTAAAGAGCAACCCATGTGGGCTCCTGCCTTATTAAATGCTAGAAATGCAGATTAAAACAGACTCTAGTTCACTGTATTGAGTATTATTTCTGTTTCCCAGAATTGCCTATCTTTTTGCTTAAGGCTTCGCAAAATTTGGGTTGACATCCTAATTTTTTTTTTTTTTTTTTTTTTTTTTTTGATTAAGGTAAGCTATTTTGTAATAGTAAGTTTAGGATTTTGCCAATGAATTTTTTTTTTTTTTTTTTAAAAAGAGTATAATGTAACTTTTAGACAAAAGGAATGAATAGGGAAGGAATAGGTTAGGAATTGTCTTAGTTTTACTCAATTTAGACATACAAATAAGATTGGTAGATGTGTGTATTTGTGGACATGCAATTTCAAATCTTTTCTTGAATCTAGTTCATTTTCGACAGTTTGAGATGTCAACCATTGACAAATATTGCAAATACTAAGATCCTTTCTCTGACTCTCTTGTAGTTACTGTGGATGAGCTACTGAGAACATTCCCCAAAGGTCCATTTAAAAATATTTATGAGAAGCATTTTTTACATAACACATGATCCCATCTTTGCCTGTTCTTCATTCCTCCACTCTTCTGATACAGCATCAACCTATCAAGTTAATATGGAGTTTGCAACACAATGCTGCCCATTCACTGAAAAACAGGCTGAGCATGGCTACTGCTGTACGAGGAATTTAATAACGTAACTAGCGATCATTATTACATCTTTATCAGAGGTTATTTTAGCTCCAGTGTTCCTATTATGGATAACTAATTAAACAAGCATCAGCTCCCTGAATACATTGTTCTTCAGTGAGGTTGTGTTTTGGAATGTAAAAACAGTCTTTTGATCTAAAGAACTTGGGTGGTTCCAGCATTCTTTGCAGTGAGAATACAAATCTACCTGTCCAAGCTCACAAATGAAAAAGTTCCTGGAAACTGACTACTTTCCCACAAAGAAATGATCCTCTATTGTGGTTACTTAATGGACCAGAACACTAAAATTGCCTTCTCAGTAGAAATCTACAGAGCAGACTAGCTGCTAAACTAATGTATCCATAACCAGGACAAAAGTAGTCATCTGCTTCTCTACTGGCACATCTCTGTCGTTCTTGAATTTACTCTAGATGAGGAGCAGGTAACACAGCAGGGGGAATTAAGTATGTGTGATTTGTAAGAGACTATAAATAAAGCACTGGCAAGCTTGGCTGATAGTACCTGAAGAAAATACTTACTGTGGCTGATTCTCTACTATCAGCAAGATACTTTCCGGAAAAAAAAAGAGGTCTTTAAACACACAGTGTGGGGTAGAGAAAGGTCTCCGAGGAGAGAAATAAAAAAATCTGCAAACCTCATAAAAAAATGGAACATGAAACATACCTCAAGATGACTTGACAGGAAAACAAGAAATCTTGAATAGAAAGATAAACATATGTGAGGTTTTTCAGTCTTGTTATCTTGTGTTTCGTCTTAGATCATCCTTTTCCTAAACAACAGTGCAATTTATACTCATATTTATATATGAGATATTTCAGACAGCAAAAATGCAAAAGCCTTAGATGAAGAACCACTGTGCTGAGCTGCTAAGAGAGAATCATGCAATTTCTGACAGGATACAAGGAACTTGAGAAGATGTTATACTATCTATATTGCATACTAGTTCAGAGAAGATAAGAGTTGAATCACAATTTCATCCCCCGAATCCCACCAGGTTACAATTCTTAATGCAATAATTCCATATATGCCAAAGGGACTGCAACAAAGGTGAAGTGGGCATGGAAATTTTAATGCAAAAGGACATGCAAAATATATGTAAGATTTATTCCTGAAAGAAAAAGACACAGCTAATTTAAACCAGCTTTGGTTACGAAGTGAATAAAAACAAGGATATGAAAACTGCTGTGCTTGTATCTTGTCAACACAGGCCACCTAGACCTGCACGTAGGTGCTTAGCAGTACTGAGCTGGAGGAGGATTTCAGAACTCCATTAAGCAGTCAGCAGAGCACGCTCCAGCTGTCTGAACTTCATCACAGCCTTCATCATATCTGACTCATCTCACGGTTCTGCCAGTTCTTTAATTTATTATTGAAAATATTAAGTATCAGTCACACCATGAAAATTTTATTCTGTGAGATATTCTAGAGGAAGGTTCTTGTTCATTCTTTGCCCTGTTGCAACCAACCCTTTATTTTGTTTTTCTCTTAGCCAATTTCTAGTGCGTGACAATATTCCATCTCATATATATTAGGGCTATTTTGTTTCCTTGATTGCCTCCTGTGAAGGACTTTGTCCTATGCCTTTTGAAAGTCCAAGAAAGTCACATCCACTCTCCTGGCAATGTATTAAAAAGAAACCCTCTAGTAGATTAGAAATGCAATTTTCCTTCAGTGAATCCAGACTGAGTTGTCCCCATTCTGTCAAGTTTGTCCAACTACTTCTGGTTTTGATTAGTTTCAACCAATGTGGTTGACACTACAGAAGGGCTTGCTGGGCCCCCAATCCTAGGATCAACTTTTTCTAAGTTCAGATATGACATAATGAGAGGCAGTATATTTTTTTAGCAATTCGGCTCCTTTTTTCCTTAAATTCCTCTTGGCCTCTTGGGGTATATACCTTTCGTTCCTAGCAGTTTGTGGCTCTTTATTCTGCTCAATACTTTGTGCTTTAATGTCTCACTATCTATGATTCAAGTCTGAAAAAATATGTCTGGGGTCAGTATTTCCAGCATTCTCTGCAGTGAAGACTGATATTAATAAATCCTTCAGCTTTGCTGCAAAGGTCTGTATGCGCCTAAATACCACGTTGTCACTTTGGCATTCTACGGAATTTCTCAGTCTCTTGGAGGCTTCCGATTTCTGATGTGTTTAAGCTCCGTCTTGTTGGCTACCTGCTTGTCCAAGAGCAGCGTTCCACGTTTTACGTGCTTTTGTATATGTGCTTCTACTAGATTGCATTTCCATTTTCCAGCCTTTGGCAATGAACACACTGTTTTCCTTTTTCATTTTAGGATGGCTGAAATAAACACTCCTAAGGCGCACAATGCATGCACAAATCGGACTCTTTAAAAACTTAAATATGGCCAGATTCTGCTCCAAAATGTATAAAGAAATCATTCAGATCCCCAGGCACAGCTTCTTTAGAGTTTTTACTTACCACAGAATGAAACTTCAGTCTCTTGATGGTTGCTTGCCAAGATGCCCAATTTGAGGAACTAGGTTCTCTGGAGAAGATATTTCCTCTGAGCCGATAACAGCGAGACAACAATTCCTTTCAGAGCTGATCCTGAAATAAGCGGCGCATTCTTCCACAGGCTCATATCACTTACAGCTGACAGTGAAACAAACCCAAAGAAAACAGAGCACCATGGGACTCAGCAAACCTTACAGCACGCCCAAGCTCCCAACGAGAGCTGGAGCCCCCACAACCCTTTATTTCTCTCGTATGACAAGGGGCACGTGCCCACACACTCAACCTATTTACTGTGCTAAATGAAAGTCATTGCAAACTCTCCCTGTCATCGTGCAAGCAATCTCTGTTGTAAATCCCTTCCTTATGTGTACATATTTCTCTGCCAGGGTGCATAGCATGGAATCACAGTAAAGTCTGGATAAAGTTACGTGTCTCAGTGAATCCACATGATGTATCCCCACACTGAGATAACTCTGTGCCACAGAATCTGACAGGAATAATTCACAACTGATTCCACACTCAAGAATCCCAAGGATTGCCTGGGAAGCACACAGTGATTTACGAGCCGGGTAGACTCCCGCAGTCCCAAACTTGGGTTGCTGATGCTGAACACCAGGTGCATACAAATAGGCACAAAGATACACATCCAGTGACACCAGCAAACATCCTACTCACATCCTGATGTCAGCAAAACAGTTTGGCTTTATGCAAAAAGCAGGCAATATGAAGTAGGGGTGGTTCTTCAGAAGAGGCATCATTTATCTCCTTAGGATGCTGAAGGCTTTATCTAGATCAGATGTCCCAGCCTCCCTCAGGGGAAGACCACAGGTGTCTTATGCTCCTGGCTTGTCTTTCAAAGAGGAATTTGTCTGCCCTGAATAGGCATTCAGAGTGGCTCAGTGCGGAGCGGCTTCCCCTGAGCTGCCAGGACTGTAGAAGAAGCTCTGACTGCTGAACAATGCGCACAGCAGAGACTAGATAACATTTAACAACACCACTTACCAAGCCAAAATTGTGCAGCATTAAAAACAGCAAACCATACAGGATATAGAGAAAATGTCTTTGGTTGCAATCCTGGCCAGGACTATTGTCCTTACCTAATTTTCCTTTTTTAATTATTGCAGTTATTTTTGTTTGTATTATTGGGCAAAGATGTCAATAAATTTAACCCTTCCTTCAGGATACGCCATCAGCCACTGGAGAGGAAGCACTAAAGAAGAATCATATCCTTGCTCAGGCAGAGCAGGAACACATTACTGGGACAGTAACTGCAAACCGATGTCAGAAGTTGTTCATGTTCATAGACCAGCTGTGATCAGAAGTGACTTGGTCGTGGTTCAGCATTCTGTGGTCCCAACATTGAAGCAGTTGTTGCTGTATCCCATTCCACTAGCTTAAAAAACCCTTCCATGGGGTTAGCTGGGGAGATCTGGCCTTTTTTGATGAATATTTTTCCCACAGTCTAGTTATCCATGGCCAAGTTCCCAAAGAGCAGCTCTTTGCATCTAAAGGCATCCAGGCTCCATGACTCCTGCCTGCAGTTGGATTTTTCTCAGGAAGTTTCTTTCAAATCTTCCCTCTTTTCAGCCTCTTTTTGTCCTCACCTGATCTCAAGGAGCAGTGGGATGTGAGAAGGCTGTGACTGCCACGCCGGTCGCAAAGGGAACAATCCTACTATGTCAGCCCCATGTCAACATTATACTGTTCCACTTCATTTTCTGTACATTTAAACCCCTTGTCTTCATGTTTGTCACTTGAGATACCAGGTAGGAACGCATGTGAAAGTTTTTATAGGCAAACATAGATCAGACTGAAATGTAATTGTTCTCCACTGTCACTTGCCTCTCTATTTTTTGCAGCCTGTAGCTCAGTGTGACTTGTGACACATGGTTTAGGTGCAATCTTTTGTATTGATTTAGCATGTCAGCCTTCTATTGATTCCACGCTTAGGTCTTGTCTTTCGTAGACAGCACATATGCAAATGTCTGTGCCTATTTGAGGACTGACATCTAAAACCTTCGTACATGCATCCTTCCCAGTTGCATCCTTATAATCATTCTCCTGCTGTCGCTAACATGTTTCAGCTGATTTTCCATTCTTCCAGGTTTTCCCCTGTGTCTTAACTGCCTTTATGGATCTTATCTCTCCAGCTGGAATTCTAGGTCATTCCCTATGGCAAGCCACCTAGTCCAATATAAGCTGATTTCTCTCTATGCTGCAAATGAACACTTCATTCACTCTCTGATCTGTGCTCTCCAAGGCAATGCGGTGTTGTGACAAGATTGTTTTTGTTTCAATAACTTTTTTCAGATAATGACAAAAATAATGCCTAACAGGTAAGGTCTGTTGTCAGCTGGAAACATAGAGTATCCCTGGAAACAGTCTGGGCACTCCAGCACTGTTCAGTGACAGGACAGGTTGGCTGTGAGTGCATTGACTCAGACTGGAGCATTGCAGAGACACTTGTGGAGAAGGCGGCACCGATTTGTGCATTATGCATGGCATCAGAATTAAATGAAATAAAATACCAGGTTGCTAAAGCCGTGTGGCATTATACTGGAATTAAGGAGCCTTTCCAGGGAAAAGAACATATTTTTATTTTAAGAAAAGCAAAAAAGCTAACTAATTCTTTACATTTTGAGGTACCTTTCCGGTTCATTGTTCCATTCAGATTGAGCTTTAAAATCTCATTATCTCTCTAACTGCTCTGCCTATTAAGCTTTCCCTTTGCCTGTCATGGTTTTGTGCAGCACAGTGGAGCTTACAAAACCTGATTTAATTACCGTGTGGAAGAAAACCCAGATTGCAACCACATGTAGCCAAGGTTCAAGTCAACTCCCAAACTGGCAATATCACCTTTTCTGAGCATCTGAAATGTAGAAGTGCATAGGAAAGGATGAAACTGAGGCTCTTTTTCTTGAAAGTAGCAGGGTACAGTCCCCTGACTTACTGCAATAAGGATGACATTTTACTTTTATGTAACTAGCAGCTTGAACCTCAGAACTGACCTTCACAGATACACAAGGTTCAACCTCTATTACCTAGATAATGAGTTGAGGAATAATAAAACAAAATAAATACAATCAATTCTATCTTTACTCACCAAATCCCCAACCTGCTGCTATTCAGTGAGAGGCCACTACAATGTCTTCCACTTCACAAACACAAGTAACTTTATACCAACAAAAAGGAATTCACAATAAATAGTCACCAGCAGCGATGAGCTGAGTTACAATCACTATCGGACTACTTTCAAAAAAAAGAAATGTCAATGTTAATATTTAAAACTTCTGGCCAGGCACTCTGCCACCAATGACCCTTCACCTCTCCTTGGTGGGTCACAGAAATGAGATGGCTCTGTGGGAGTCTGAATATTTACTTTGCAATTTTAATGGAGGCATCTTCCTTATCACCCTGCTCCTGCCTGCTGCTAAGGGGAGCCAGCAATTGATGTGTGTGGAAAATGGAGAGCTGGCTCCTGGCACAGCCTCCACCTCAGTCCTTTTATCATCCTCGGATCTAGCTCAGTTTCACTCCGTTCCAGAGCCCATGAACAAAGTGCTTGCAAATGTCACTGTGATTCAGATATCAGACATTTGACTGCATTTTCTAGGTCCTTCATTCCCTTAACAGAGAGCTTGCCTCCTTTCCAAAAGAAACAGTCTCTTTCCAGTGTCTGTTGTTGAGTAGTTTTGCTGCCCCTCTGCATCCTCTCCTTGGAAGGTGCCTGTCCAGCAGTGACATTTAGCAGGTGACTTAGTGCAGCTTTCAGCCCTCATCTCTTGCAGTCCTGCTGGGGTGGAACTGGCCAGTATTTGGTGATTTCTTATTTTTGCTTGTTCGGTGAAAAAAAAAAGACTTATATCTCAAATGAACTGCTACTGGGATTTTTCTTTTTTTTTTTTTTTTTTCCCAGAAAATATGTTTATTCAGCCACAAGTTTGTCAATCGACACATAAAGCATCCAATAAATCGTTTTTTACAGTCATTTCATAGTAATTTTGGGGATAAAAGTTTCCACAGAAATTTTTCAAGGCTGTTGCAATGCTGAGAATGTTTTATACCTTCCCAAAAGGAAGACAAATCTGAAATTTCAGCCTCTACTCTGAAATGCTCATTTTTCAGGCAGGTTTACCCTGCTGACAGCTCATCTCCTGTGTTTCTGCTCACTCCCACTTCCTCTGCGGCCAGTGCAAAGACCTTCCCTCCTTTTCCTGTTGAGAGGGATCATAGGTGACTTCTGTTTAATCCAAAAACTAATTACTTCAAAAATGAGGCTGCATAATTGCAGGCAATGATATCCTGAGACATTTACGTGTCTAAGGAAAGAGCCAAACAGCAAAACCCACACCTACTCCACTCTCCATTATCTCCTTAGCAGTATTATATCAAAAGCCTGCAGACTTTATATGTAAACTACATTCAGGATATGGCAGGATTGTACCCCTCAGTTAATTTCCTAATAATTTCAGCCTGATCTAAACACGTACAACTTGCCTAAAAGCCTAAGAGAACTCACAGCTACAGAATGATTCGCATCCACCTCTGTCTTTCCCGCATTCCTGAATCTGTATTCGCCCCTTCCCCTGCGGGCCGACGTTGTCCCCCCTCCCCTCCCCACTACAGTTTGCACAACATGTTGGGAGAGCAACAAGAGCCGGTCGGAGGGTGGTTGTTTCTGTGGCTCTTCATCGGCCCTGCTCTGTTTACAGTCAACGGGAGGGCTGCAACTCTCCTCCCAGCCTGGCGCTTGTGGATAGGCAAACAGAGTCTCTCTGGAGGCAAAACAAGGCCAGCTCTGAAAAAGCTTCCGCTGTTTTTACACCTGACCTTCGCTGTTGCTGTCTTCAGATACTCTTAGGGCTTTCTTATGGCCCTTGTGTGCGAACTGCAGTTATATTTAGAGCTTTTGTATGTCCCTGACTTGTCCCAGATGAGCAGAGGCTGGGGAGTGCTGTGTGCCAGGGCGCAAGGACGAGGGAGAAACTCTGTAGCTCATAGCCCATCCTAGGTCGTTTCAAGCTAACAAGTGCTTGCGCATGTGTGAAAGCCTTTGTCTTTACATATCCTCAAGCAAGCAAACCACAGCACACAAGTTACAGGTAGATCTGACAGCAATTTAGAGATTAACAGCAAGATGTTGCTGAAATTCAGGGTGATGTTCTGTTTTTTCATGCGTGTTTAAAATGGGAAACATAGAATAATCCCACCTAATAAGTTACGTGTATATGTACACACACACACACATGCGCATGTACACATAAATGTGGTGATTCAGAAGGGCTAAATTTCCTAGACTTGGGAAATGCTAATAAAATCATGAGCAAGCAGGAGGAATGACATTGACAGAAGGCTAATGCAAATCAATGGTTTTTCAAGCCAAAATAATTACAGTCCACAATCAACCAAAAAAGTCAATCAAATCAAATCCCACAATCAATCAATCAAAAAAAAGAAAAGGCTCAAATCTCTTATACACTGTGACAGTCTGGAGGTTCCAAGTAGAAACAACAACAAAAAAGCAACATATGACAACAGGGATAAAGGGCAAGAGGATCATGGTTGATTGAAAAATGCAGTTCTGAAGTGTAGAAAACTGGTAATGTATGCTAAAAAAGTCAAGGGAAACAAGAGCTTTTAGAAAATACATCAAGAACAAAGACCTCCTTCTCCTGGAGTTAGATGATAGAGATCACATGATACATATGAAGCAGACATTTTTTATAAGTCCCTCAGCCCTGTGCTTGGGAACAAGCAGAGAGGAGTTCATCCCACCTAATGTGACTCGTCCAGGAGCTCCCCATCCAAAACCCCGGGCTGCAGGAAGGGAGCTCTTCTCTCTCGCGCTCTGCCTTTGGGCTGGAGGCCTGGAGAGGGATGGTGCAGTTCAAGCAAAGATGACCAAACCCCTGCAGAGCAGTGCCAAGAGCTTGCAGCATCCCAAGGGAAGGTGCAGGGAGCACAAATTCCTAAACCTGTGGATTTCCAGAGGACTGACCTGCTCACTGCAGTGTGTGACTACCTTCACTCCCTTCGTGCTGCAGTCGCCCCTTAGCAGATTTCCATCCTCTGACTGTGTGGCTCAAGTGAACCCTTGTAGGGTTGGTGTTTTCCTTTTGCTCTGGTGCCTCCTGCTGCTTTTCACCTGGATCAGTAGAGAACAACACATTTTCCCACGGATGGAAATGCTCAGGTCCTCCCATGGGATAGGAGCTTGTGACTGATAGACATTTGTATTCCCTGCAAAAGAGACCTGGTCTCCTTCAAACATAGACAAGCTGCAGTCTTGATTCACTGATCTTGTGACCATGTTTTTATAGCATGGCATTTTATATGCTGCACAGGCACAGGCACTGGAACACATAGGTAGCACAGAGACATGCCCCTGCATGGCTGCCTTAGCACTATGTCCTACTCAGTGTGTCTGAGACTTCTCACATCATAGTTTTGCCCAGAACATTCTGAAACCAGGCTATTCATTACATCCTTATAATTTCACAGTAGGACGAAAGGTTCTGTCATTTTCCTTACCTCACTCTCACATTAATTTTGCTCGTACAGCAACAAGGCACAGCAAGACTACAGATGGCTGTGCATTTAAAAAACAAACACCCAGTCAGGTATTTTCAAAACATTCAGCTCCTGCAGAACCACAGAAGCTCTTCCCCATGGCTTTGCTTTGATATGGGCAGCAATGGGCAATTTCTTAGGGATGGCCTTGGTTCAGGAGTTGTCATGGTGGCAATCCCTCACAGCCTTCCGCCGGTGAATCAAAGTCATCAGCCACCATTCACCTCCAAATGAGTCTTCTACAAAGAGTCAAGCTCAGTTCTGTTTTACTTTTGCCTTTCTCTTGAAAGACAGATGTGCTCCTGATAAGGGAGGGCTGGAGACAGAGATTTCCAGGCCAGATGTATTGCTCATCTGCTTAGTGTCATAGACCGTTGGATACTGGATCATGTTCTTGTAACACATGAATGGATTTTCCATCCTATACCCAGAAGGTTCTTGAGATGACTCATCTGAACACACCAACTCTGTGGGTGATGTGAATGCAGCTATATTATAAAGCAACTATGATCTAGTTTAGAAAAATACCATTCCATGCTTGTCCAGAAGTTATTTTGATTGGAAATATCTTGGAATAACTGGGATGATCATTTTTATTCAGAGATTGCAGCAAACCGTTGTTCCAGAATTGACTATAGTTTACGGGCAGCTTATTCTCTCATGAACAGATTTTACTATAATGAACATTATAGTTCATCAACAGTGAAGCAGTTCTTAAAAGACCTTATATGAAGGGTAAAATTGCCTAAAACTATGGAAACTGCAGGATGTGTTAGGCAGTGCACTGTAAAAGCTGCCTGAAGGTGTGAAGGATGCAAATCAAGGAAGGCTGAACTCAAAATGCTAGAAGTTAAAATGTTAATGGTTCTTGGAAGGAAATCCCAGAGAAATCACCTTTCAGTCTCATGTGACAAAGAAAGTTGGAGGTAGGAACAAAGCTCTGTGTCCTCTTTGGTCTCCTCCTTGTGCTTGGAAAACATGAATTTCCCCATTTGTCAACAGATCAGGTTGTAATAGAAGGTGCTTTAGTCCATCATCCATGCCTCCTCCTACCTGGTACAAACCACATACTTTCAGCAAAGCCATTAGGGAAAGCTTTCCAGAGAAGTAAAGTGATCCAGCTGTTTGTACAGACAGAAAAATAAAAATGTAGCTGCTTTTTCACCATTGCTGCTGCTGACAGCTACTGGGGAACATACGATTCTTGTGGTGCCAGCTAATCAAGATTTGGCTTGGCCTGAAATGCTGGACAAGAATGCGCTCCCACACGCAGGACTGCTGGTGACCTGCCAGTATTCCTCTTAGGCCAACAAAAAGACTTGCAGAAATTTTAAGAGTTAATTCAAACTCTTTCCAAGTACTCTAATGAATAAAAAGTTTCTTCCTTAGTCCTAAAAATATGAACATCTGAAAAAGTTATTTGTAGGGAAAGGTCAAGTGATATGAAACCTGACAAGATATTATGCATGCAGAGTTTTTTTGTTTTTTTTTCCAGTAGCAGATCCAAGTAGACAGGGGTGTTTGCACTCTGCACTCACAGGGATGATCCCATGTTTCCCAGCAGTGAAGGGCAAGCTGAAGTGAGCTTGTTCCATCCCCATCCTCAAGGCAGGAAAATTCAACTTGACCTAAATGTCAGGAGAGGCTCAGGGAGGAGGAGGGAAGAGGTGGGTACAAGGAGAGGCTGGGAAGGGTCAGGGAGGTCTTGAGGGAAGGCTGAAAGGATTCAGTGACATTTCAGAGACTCTTGGTGATACTGGGCTTTCCCTCTCTACGTTTCCCACCTGCCATTTCATGTGCAAAGGCAAGGGTTAAGAATAACCCCTTTTTCTTTCAATGATCTTTTTTTTTCCAAGATTCTTCTTCTACCTGGATCATTTTTTCTGTTGGGATCACTTGGTGGCTTTGCACTGAAAGACACAGCACAACGGTGAGGTTGTCAACATGCAGTGTAATGGAAAGGACGGATATCCTGAGGGAGGGATGGGAACTCAAACAACGTTTGCTACCAAGAAATAACATTTGTGTAACTGCACCCTTCAGGGTTCGTTTTAGGCGATCCTGGCTTCTTCACTAAAGCTCGTCCAAGGGGGCTGCTTTCAGCCAAGAGGACTTTGTGCCGCTGTCTGCAGCGTATCTGAGCAGACGGACAATCAACTGCTGCACACTGCAGGTCCAGAGCCTCCATTCGCGTCTCCATTCCCCCTCCTCCTCAAAAGTCAATACTTCCTGCTAATTAATACTATCCACATAAGTGACTGAAGGCAAATGTACAAATAAAAACCTTTATGCAGAGAAGGTAGTGTGATATATGAAGTGTTTCTTGAAGGAGAGAGAAATGAGTCAAAACCACAGCAGTGGGTACTAAAATAACCCTTTTTCATTCACAGATATGCTCATCTGACAGGTTTTGAGCACAGTGGACTCTGGTATGCAGAGGTGCAACCGTCTTGGGGCAAAACTCACTGCAGTATTTCACTGGAAAGTGGAAATGCCCAACTCCTCTTCCGAGCACTTTGGGTGATGGCTCAGTCAAAACTGAAACCTGCCGATGTTAAATGTGATTTTGTCCTTTGGGCAAGTAAGGTCAGGGTTTAATTTTTAAGCTGTCTCTGATGAAATTTTTAGAAACAGCCCATTCTTATGCGCATCTGCAAACCCATATTTCACAGCAGGTTTGACTAACAAGTAAGTTAGGGTAGTTGACGTTTAAGAGGCCTTGCTCACCACTCCGATACTGAATTTAAAAGCGCTGCGGAGACGCAGGAACACAAAACCAAACGTATTTCCAGGAGCCGGATTGTACCAGGTGGAGCTGCTGGATTTTTGCAGCCTTCATTAGGGCTGCTCCGTGGTCCCACGGGAAGCGCGGTGCCTCCCGCCCTGCCACAAAGGGCCGAGTGGGGACTACAGGGGCTCTCATTAGGGGCCATTACCCGTGGCCTTGCGGGCCGCGGGTAATGGCCGGTTCCACACAGCTTGCGCCTTACCGCAGCTCTGTTCCTTCGTACCAGAAGCTTGTGTTGAAAAACTGGTAGAAAATTGACTTTTATTTGCCACAAAAGGAGTGCGTAGGGAAAAGGCCCCAGCATCCCACCCTGGTGCTGGCAGTGGCTGCTGTCTTGCCATGCAACTTGCTCACACTCAAACCAAACCATTTCCAAGGTGATTCAACCCCGTGAGTTTTCCTATCTTGCCCTGTTTCTGAGGCATTTGTGGCTTTGTGTACTTCCTTCCTATTTTCTCTATTTCTTATTTGGTGCATATACTTTTTTTTAATAATCGGTTGTCTGATGCCTTGTTCCAATCTTTAGCTTTCTAGACGTCATATTTTCTTTTTCTAAACCTCCTGACACTGCTTACTGCTCCAGGTTATGCCTAATGCTCTCCGCGGCACAGTAATTACATCAGAAATGCACTGCTTCTTTGAATAAGTGGCAATCATTTTTCTTCTGTGTCTGCCATTAACATATTCATATAGAAATTAAAGTTTTTGCAGTGTTCCTTCATCCAGAAGATGATACGCATTTCTTTCATGGACAAAACATTTTTTTAAGTGCCCTTTGCATATAGGATCATTTTTGAATAACTGGATGGGAAGAGAAAACCGCCAAACACGACAAAGATAGGAAGAGGCAGACAGAAAATCTGCAGAGATTAGCAGGGCTCTGGAAGGTTTCCAGAGCAAAGCTGGGAGTTTGATCGCTCATAGGATCGGTGACAAAAGTGAGTGGTAGAGAGGAAGGTTGTTTTTTCCATAGGGCTGCTTTCCTGTGTTGACTTTCACATGCACACGGGGTGACTGAGCCCTGGCTATTTATTTTGCCTCTCCAAAAGGAGTTGCTCTGCAGCTCTGCCCAGTGATCTGAGAGGTGGGACCCTAGAGCTGAGACTCCGGTTCTGCATGTGCCAGAGCGCTTTACTCACATTTATAGAGTTTAAGAATGAACTGAACAGGCTGTTTTGGGCCTTTAAATGGTTTGTGCTGCAATGTGCAGGCTTAGCTCTGCCTGCAGGTAGTTGGTGCCAAAAACCAGTGTCTTGAGCCTCCAGGGACCCAAGGAGCAATTCCTGCCCTTGCTGAGAGGCAGCACATGGCACAGTGTGGGCACAGAAGGTGACAGGGCTTATGCTGTCCCATGCTGCATCGTAGACATCCACAGCATGGAGAAGTGCCCTGGCCTTGGAGGCTGAGAGGTGCCCAGTGTTTGGAGGAAAAACCCATGGGTTGCAGACTCACCAAGGGCCCGACATCGGGTCTACATCACCACACTGAGGTGTAGCCCAGCAAAACTGCCCTGTCAGCTCAACCCTTTACAGCAAGGACAGTAATAGAGGACTGAAACCATAAAGTACCATCACGGAGAGAGAAAAATGAATCAGAGTAATTCTGAGTAAATTATCAGATCTGTCCTGACAGACAAACTCTAAGCATTAGGACAACGTGATATGGAAGTAGAATAAAAACGCTATTGTCAGGGAGAGCATTTTGTCCCAAGCCCTGCACAGCCTCCCCACCATGACTAGTTTAGTTCAGATCTGGTTAACCCTAAAATCATTACACCTGGAGACATTATCTTCTGAGATAAACAAAAGGAACTACAGGAAGTGCAAAAGAGCAAAAATGAGTGCCAAGGAGGAAAAAGTGTTTTGTAGTATTGTGCAGAGACAGAGGAAATGAGAAAGAATGAACAACTAGGGAGGAGTGAAATGGGAGACCCAGGGGCGATGATAGAGTGAAACTCTGTGCATTTAACCAAATGTTGCTGGTTTACCTGAAATATTGGGACAACCAGAGCCACAAGGACTTGGGGTCAGTGTCAGAGAGGGTACAGCAGCCAAAAGACATATTGGGAGTCATGAAAATCGGCACTATCTCCTAGTGACATGCCAGGTGCTAATGCCAGAAACACAGCATAGCTCCTTACAGGGAAATAGTCATTGCTCTCCCTGGGCAAAGGGAGAAGCAGCAACTGTATGACATGTAGATCAAACTCATCCCATCATCAGCTGTCACAGGAGAGTCCCCAGGCAAAGGAGAAGAAAACATACCTGGTGAGAGGCAGCCCATGTCAAAAAAGACCAACAGGAGCAAAAAATGAGCTGTCAAGAGTATGGTTGTGAAATGGAGGGCAGAAGATTGAAGGCTTTGCTTATTTGGAAAGACTGATTTGGCATTTCTCTCTACAGGCTGCAGTGCACTACAAAAGGCATCATAGTGTCTATCAGGGATGAGTGTTCAACAAGTCTGCAACATAAGAAAGCTAGTAACAAGCTGGCTGCTAATGTAATTTGTTCACTGGTGATGGGTACATGAGTTTTTCATGTATTTACTTGAGTTTGAATGTAGTCATAAAGAGATTTACAAGGGGTGAACATTTGCAATTTTGAATTACTTTTACAGCTATGGGAGGCTTTTTGGATTAGTGTTACCTGCAGTTTGGAAGATGAAGGATTTTCTGCTCAGAAACCTTCCTAGGTGATAAGCAAGGAAGGCACTTAGTAAGTGGAGGAGCAGTAAGCACAGGTCAGCAGGGATGCTGGCTTCATCTCAACATGCTTCTTTCTGGATCATCTTCCCATTTCTGCACGTAAAGCTGTCAATCTTCAGCAAATGCAATGACTTTGGAAGACCTTTTAAGTTACCTCTGAAGCAAAGGCATCCCCAAAGCTCCCTGAAGCCCAGATGTCTCTGAACATCCTGAATCTCATATTCTCTTAGTTATCTGAAAGCAATCTTGTCTCCAACAGAGTCATCTGCCTCTAGTGTTGATTCTCCCAGGCCAGTACAACCTCAAGAGCATCCATGGGGAAAGCAAGGCCTAGCGGCTGTTTGCCTCAGTGCAGAGCACTAAGTGGTAAATCTGGCCCAGCTCAGGATTTCTCCAGAGGAGCAGAGAGGCAGCCCCAGAGACTGCTGTCTTCTATTTTTGTAATGGCTTTTGGTCTGGCAACATGAGTTACTACTGAGGCTTCGTGCTGAGAAAATTGATAACAATATCCTCTCCTGTTCTGAGCTGCAGCTGGAATTGTTCAGTAGCTGAAGTAAGTCCTTTGATGATTGCTTCCTATTGTTCGAGTGCACTGGTTTGATAAGATATGTTGAGGTAACTGGAGTAAACCAATTCATACCAATTAATGATGAGGCCTGCTATTGTTCTGGGATGATTTGCGCTGTGATAATTTCCAAGGCATGTGGATACAATGTTTAATTAATTCTGGTGGGTGATTTAAACTCCAGTCAATTGCTGCTAACCTGCGATAGGGCTATTTGTATAATTTCAGTATAATCATCTTCTCCTCTGAATTAATTAACACATGACAGTATTGCAGTGACAGCTTCTTAACACTTTTCTAACATTTTTGATTTCTCTCTCCCACTTCCCTCTGGACAATATGACAAAAAAAAAGTTTAAAAGTTTTTGTTTTTTTTTAATCATTGCATATTGTTTTGTATGCATTGCCAAGGGCTCATATCAAGGTCAGTTGGTCTTAGCCTTGCTGAATGATCAATCCAGAAGGAACAGGCCCTCATGAGACTGAATATCCATCATGAGATCCAGAAGCCATTAATACTGCTAGAAATCACCGAGTGTTTGGGAGAGGGGAAGCTCCATCTGTGGGTTTGTTTTTTTATCATCTTTGTCTCTGCTTCTATATTTCAGCATATTTTCTGAGTTATCATAAATATTATCACCTTTCCCAAACATTTGCATGGGGATTCATTTGAATTTTGACAGTCATTTTCTCAGTTGTTTTCATTTCTAGAAAAGGCTTCTGTATGATACTGAGACCAACCTTCACCTCAGTAGTCAATGATACTGATTCACCTTCTCCATTCTATCTCGTGTCATGGGTCACATACATCCTACCAAAACTTGGATATCTGAGTTAAATATTTAGTCCATCTCTGCTCTCCATAGTCACTGCAGTTAAGGCTAGTTAAGTTCACCTAGGCTAGTTCACAAGGCTAGTTAAACTCACCTGAGTTACCCACTGCCAGTTTAGATGCTTCTGTTACCTAAAGTTAGACAGGAAAAATTTGGTCCAAAAGTTACTTGGCCTTTGGTGTTGCTCTGCATCAAGCAATTATAAAATGACTCCTGCTGTTCATATAAAGAGTTCTCCAGAGGTTACCTGGTTTATCTCCTGCTATGGACAAGACCTGTCCTTAACTCATAACCAGAAAACTCTCCATAATGTGATTTCAAAAAGTGCAGGAGAGTTTGCTCACAATTTGTTGTTCTGAAATATCTCATAATTGGCTGATGAGGCTTTGAAACCCATCCACACCTGCAAGCATGCACGGTTTGAAATGACAACAGCCTCCTGAGCTGGGGTCGTGTGGTGGCTGTCACTCCCTGCCACGGCCCTTCACTTACCAGTCCTGGGACCCACACGCTGTTTTATGAGTCAGCTGCACTTGTGCGGCCTGCCCTTGCACAGGCTCCTGGTGATTCCTCCACTTCTCAGATCATCCACAGTCCTGCCTCTCCCGCTGCCTCTACTCCTTAAAATAGCCAGTAGAGCTCTGCACCTTGCACAGAGGATGAGTTTGCTCTTAATCTATCTCCATAGCATGCAGGTAAAGAAAACTGATGATAAATGTCTAAAAAGATGTGTCATGATAATCCCTTCAGAGTTTTGTGGCAGAGAGCTTTGACAGACTTGGTTAAGAGCACTGATGATGCCCTGGACCTACGGCCGCACAGCCAATGATCTGGACTGAAGCCTTTGTTGAGCGCAGCTCCACTCTCAGTCACGCAGAGTTTCTGTAAAAATTAAGTACCAGACAAAATGAGGTGATTGGTTTTGCTTAAACTTGCATCGATTAAAAAGATTTAATTCATTTAAGATTAAAAAGATTTTATTCATTTAAAAAAAAATCTGTCTCTTATACGTGAAAGGATTCAGTATGAATTACTCCAAGGAAAAAGGCTTCACTAACTCCCTAAATGCTTTGTTGAACAGCATTTCTGTTTAGCATAATTCACCACTATTTTTGAATGCAACAAACTGTAGCATTTTTATGTGGTTCCTGGTATGCTCATCCTGGTATGAGCTAATACCTGGTATGAGCTAATACCAGAACGAGCTGCAGGTGACTTTACATCTTGTCTTCCTGGTGAATTATATGCTCACCCCACAACGCTTCTTCTGCAGGCCAGCAAATATATTTAGAGTGCTTGAAAGATAATCGACAAAAATGTTTTCACGGGGCTCTGCAAACACTATTCATCAAAATGCCCTCAGTATTTGGTCTAAAGAAAAGGGCTATAACATAGATTCACCTCTGTAAAGTTGTTATGGAAAAGAAAATAGACATGTATGTAGAATATTTCTGGCTGAGGGAAAAATAACTAAGTAGAAAATATCTGGGAAGTACAGGCTTATTACTAAAACACAGACCTGGCAGATAGGTGTCTGGGTTGTATTTCCAGCCCGCCATAGATTTCTTGTACGACTCTAGACAAATAGCTCACAGCCAATTTTCAAAACTGGCCTGTAATTTCAGAGTGATATGTTCTGAACACTGACACTTCCTCTTGGCTCCAGAGACACCAGTGTTGTCTTTAATCTTAAAAAACTGAGATTCAAATCTGTATTAGTTTTGGCCTTTACCGCTCCGAAAGATCAGTCTCCAGAGTGGCCTTCAGCAGAGTGTGACCGGCCTCCTGGTCACCACAATCCACGTGGCTGAGTGCCGGCTCCTGCAGACTCCCTGCCTGGGCATCTCTGCCGGGATAGTTCAGACAAACTCCTGTTCTGGCTGGCTGGACCTGCCGAGACAGATCTGCAGGTTCTACACCATGTTTAACCATCCCGATCCATTTTGCACTGATGGGAGCCAAGGCTTCTGCACAAACATCCCCCCTGCTCATACACAGGCACTCACGAGGGCTCCAACACAGCTTGTTGCAGTCCAGGACATTAAAGGTGACAACATGACACTGAGGTGATGGGGCTTTGAGAAGGTGGAATAACGGGTCATTGGCATCCTGAACTGGACACCTCGATGTACATGACATTTCTGACCTTAATCTTCCTGTGTTTCAGTTTCCTTGCTGGTACAAAGGGGATGGTCTCAGTGATAAACTCATAGGCTCTTCCAGAAAACACTAATGTTTGCAAAGTGCTCAAATAATAAAGAGGTTCAGAGATGTGCCCAGAGGAGGTATGTATATCTGCATTCAGAGCACATCTTAAAGAATGGGCATTAAATAAGACACAGGGACCTTCCCATGAACTAAAGAGGATAGGACAGATTATTGAGTAGCTGCTCACTAATTGAGCATCATCCTTTCTGGGTACTAAATGAGGTGGGGACTAGAGGAAACAATGTGTGTAATTATAGTTTGTTTAGAAATGCATATGCATGGCAGGGCCTAAATTAAGGTTGCACAAACAATATTAATACTGACATTTCCTGGTTACTGAATGTTAAATTTCCAGCTCATTTTTTAACATACTTTATTAAAGAGCAGTGTTTGTCTTCCAGTTTTCTACAGTGTTGCATTATCTGCACCAAGGGAGATGGAAAGCAAAGTGGATAACAAATGCTTCTGTCTACTCTCACCAAGTAGCATTCATCTTCCACTTTGCACTGGTGGGAAATACAGCACAAAACACACGGTGTCTCTTGGCACCAGCACTGGGAACCCAAGCACGGGGATCTCCTGGAGTCACAGTTCATAATTTGGACTGGAACTTGCCTGTGTCTTTGTTTTCCTAGTTACACAATAACAGTGCCAAATCAATCCCCTCAAGGGAGTTTCAAGGGCTCATTAATGTTTGCTGACCGTTCATTAAGAACTCAGGAAGGGCAGCTTTCCAGTTCACAGCTGAACACCTGATCTCTTGGTCCTCGCTCAATCATAATTACCACGGATTGACTGGTCGCGCTACCCCTGTGTGGGCATGCAGCCCTGCACACACATGCCAGGGTACGAATGAGTAGAGTAAGTCATAGCAAGAGCATTAACTACTGGTTTTGCTACAAGTAAGGAAATTCCCCTTAGACAACACTCTTACACCGTCTTGGACCACAGTCAAGGCAAAAAATATCCATGCTCTGGTATCAGATATTTATATATTTCAACTCAAAAATATCCTCTAGCAAGAGCAGGAGTAGAAAAAAGTGCGAAGGCAAGAACCTAACACAGGAGGAGATCATTTACAAGAGATGGACAGTGCATGTCTCTGTACGAATGAATAGAAGCCGTCAAGTGGTCCCTGTGACACAGCACAATAGCCCATTGTCCTGGCACCTATAAATCAGCTTCACAGTTTGCGCTTGGCGAGCCAGATGTTCATTATTAAACACTGTCCTGTGCTCCCTCACGCATTTCCTCGCGAGCCCTGTTCCACTCCAGGCACAGGAGACCATTCCTGCTCCTAAAGCTGTGGTGGTGACCGACCCTGGAAGGAAGCACAAGATCCAGCCATCCAACAGCAGCTATTTTAGCTCAGGCAGCATTCGATTGCACTGTCACTGTCTGCACTAAAATCTGATTCCCACTGTTGCCTATCACATTGCATCAGTCCTTACTAGTGCTCAGGACAGAGCTCTCCTCTCATTTTTGCCTTGATAGAGCATCCACCAGCAGAGTCAGCAGCTCGGCTCAGACAGCCAGGATTTCTCTCAATTAATAGACCTCCTGCTCAACCGCAGCAAGATCATCATGGCCTGTAGGTTTCCCTTCAACACATTGGGAACTTGACACAAAATGCTATAAAGCTAACAAGAACTTTTCCAGAAGCTGTAGCTGTGCTCCCCGCTGCCCATCTGTGGGGCAGCTGCACAGTATAGCGGATAAAATTAGTTTTCGCTGTACCTAGGCTCGAGGATCCTAAAGTTTGGATCTGAATTTCGCTAATGTCACCGCCTCCTGCAGATCATGGCATGACAATGCAGTGGCATTTATGGAAACAGGCTCCAGATCATGGCCAACTTTTAATATTATCCTCCAGATTTTTTCCAGAAAGGTGCTAGGGACCACGATCCTTCTGATTTCACAGTGCCAATGTTGAAAATGCCCCTCCAAATCCTTCACTAGATCAGGAACACCTGGGAGAAGATAAAAGGGAAATCCATGGAGTTTTAGGTATATAATGCTATTTGTTTATTTTTAGTGTTGCATTTGGTTCAGACAATGAGCAATTCCAATCCCTTGGCTCCTAGTCAGCCTTTCTGCTGGCAGAGGGGGTGATGTTTACATTAGAAGACACAGTGTAAAACGCTGGCTAGAAGGGCTGGTAACCAAGAAGATGGAAACTACTTTTTGAACAAGTGTCTACCCCCAGGCTGTCTGTCTGCTCTTAGCAAGAGTGAAAAACTTCTTCACAAGAAATTCCTGTGAATGTGGAGAGATTTGGTGGTAAGTCCTTTAAAGGTCCCACAGTTTTACCCACATACCCATAGCACTTCAGCCATTCCCAATATCTAAATTTTGTTCAAAACCTCCAGTGCTGAAGAGGGTACAACCTCACGAAGCAGCCAGCTACAGTTGCACTCTAGGTTTCCTGTTAGAAAGTTGGGCTCAGTGTCAGACCTGCATCTCCTGTGGCCAGAGACGACTTTATAGCTTCCCATTTACAGTTCTCTCTTGGATGTAGTTCATGGTCATTCTTTGGCCTGCTGGACTTAAAACTTTCCTGTTTTGCGATATCCTTCTTGTGTAGAAACAAACTGCTTTTTTTCCCTGATCCTCTGCTATTTACAGCCTCTCTGTGATGGGGCAGCTGGGCTGAATTCAGGTGTGACTCCCTGTATGGGAGGAATTGGGTATCACACATCACAGTGCCACCAGGCTCCTGGTTGATGGGACTTTACAAGAAAGGGCTTTGCATAGAGAAATTAAAGCCCTGAGAGAAGTGGTATGAGCTGGTGGCAGGCACTTGCCTCTGCCTGATCAGTTCCCATCAAAAATAAAAGCTAAAAGCCTCATGCTTTGGCTGCAGGTGAGCATTAGCAGAGTGAAGTCTGGGCACGCAGAGCATTGATGGCAGCACGTGAAAAAATGTGATTTATCAAGCATGAGAAATAGGAAACAAATTTCATGCTGCAGATAAGGCAGAAACAAAAGCTGCTGGATGCAGGGATTAGAGGCTCTGAATATCTGATATTATTAAAGGAAGATGGTGCATTTGGGAGTAACTGTCTCATTTAAAAGATTAATAATGAAACGTGCATTCGTTATAATACATGGGAAGCAATACATTCATCCATTTAATGATGACAAGACAGATGATCTTCCCCAAATTCGTGCTACTCTTGGTTGTAACTGTGGAGGAACTGGAGATTGCTCCAGAACATATGGACCAAACGTGCGCTGCGATGCCCAGCCTCTCATGAACATGCCACAGGCCATGACTAACCACCGAGAGCACGTTTGAGAACAGGAAAGTGTGTCTGATGTGGCTATGTCCTACTGATTCTACTCTGAAAAGTAGAATTTGGAGAGTAATACAGGGGCCATGCAGTTATGCAGTCTGTAGTGCTTTCCACTGTCTGCAATCAACGTATCAGTTACATTACGGTCTTTTGGGGGTCCTCACTTAATCACAGAATCAGAGTCATTATGGTTGGAAAAGACCTTCAAGATCACTGAGTCCAACCGGAGGCCCTTCAACATCATAGCTGCTAAACCATGTTCCTAAGCACCTCATCTACACGTTTCTTGAACACTGCCAGGGACGGTGACTCCCTCACTTCCCTGGGTAGCCTGTTCCAGTGCTTGACTCCTCTTTCCATGTAGAAATTCTTCCTAATGTCTAACCTGAACCTCCCCTAGTGCAACTTGAGGTTGTTTCCTCTTGTCCTATTGGTCGTTATTCTGGAGAAGAGAGTGACCCTCGCCTCACTACAACCTCCTTTCAGGTAGTTGTAGAGAGATAAGGTCTCCCCTGAGCCGCCTCTTCTCCAGACTAAATCACCCCAGCTCCCTTAGCTGCCCCTGGTAAGGTCTGTGCTCCAGCCCCTTCCCCAGCCCTGTCAAATGTGAATGTGTAGATCTGTGAGTGTTTGTTCCCTTGTGTTTAATGGCATTGTCCATGGTACAGCACAACACCTACATTAGCTTGACACACCACAGCGAGACATTCCAGCTATCCCACCTAGAAAGGTCTCAACACCAAATACGAACGGGAAAGTGGCTTTCCCAGATTAGGTCCCTGTGTGTGCCTGAGAGCTCTCCCTGCAGAGCTGCCCGGAGAGAAGGAACCAGGGCTGCACTGTGGGGCTGCAAAAGAACACATCCTATTATCCAGATGAAACAAGGAAGGGAAAGGGCATCCATAGGGGCAGCCACACAGAGCAAAAGGTAGCGCTGGGCTAAAGCCCTCACTCCTCCTGGAGAGGCTGCTGCTTCGGCTGCCCCTGCCTGTGCTCAGACCTTGCCCGGATATCAGCGCTGTCCACGCTCCCCCTTCTGCTTTTCATGATCCTGCTCTGGGTACCTCTGCAGCCCTCTCTGCTGGATCCATCCCACTGCAGTACAGGGGAGCCGCATTCCTGCCCCTGCCCGCAGGAGTTCATGACCTGACATACATACTGCTCAGTCTTCTGGCATTTCCGATAGAAATCAGTCCCTTCAGGCCTGTTTTTGTTGGCACTCACCTCTGTGTTTCTCACCCGCTGCTGAGCGGACACACATGCTGGAAGTTTAAGAGCAGAAAAATCCTGTGTCCCTGGCTGTGCTCTGAGTGTGTTGGGCTCTAAGTGGGAATATGAGAAGGAAGTGCCAAGCTGGCTGCTCGGCCTGCCAAGCTTTGCCATGGCAAGGGGAATCCCTCAGGAAGATCCCTGCTGGCCTATCCCATCTAGAGCTTTTGCTTAGGATTTGCCACTGCAGTGGGGCTGGGAGCAGCCGATGGGTTTTAGACTGGCCCTGGTTGTACCTGTGGTGTGGAGCGTCAGGGAAAGGGACTTACCAGAGCTATTTCATTTAGAAGAGATCCAGTGTAAAGTGAATTTTCCTGTTCTGGAAACTTGTTCAAAACCAAGTGCCAGGAGCTTTTCAGATGTCCTTGCGAACAGACTTCTGCTTTCCAGTTCTTTAAGCAATCTTGGTGTCATGCTGGCAGACAAAGGCAAATGCAAGATCTCAAAGCTCAGACATGAAATTTGTAAGCAAATCTGGGTATTTTGTAATGTGCAATTTAATGTCATCCATACCATAACCTCTATGCACTGGTTGCATGTTAGTGCACTAATCAGAGCTGTCTCTGCTTACAGCTTGAGATCGTTTGAGAAGATGAGTATGGAAAGGAAACACAGACCCAAGGACAGAGTCCTGAGGCCAGAGCCTCTGGGCAGAGCTCCATGCATGGAAGCAGAGCAGTTACCTGGGATGAATCAGGCTCTGCCATCTGCCGTGGTGCTCAAACCAGCCAGCTGAGCTGGAAAGGGAGGAATGAGAAGAACTTTCTTCTGCAGGACCTGGGGAGCTCTCATTAGCTCAGTGAACCAGCTGAAGCTCATTTTGCTTTGGAATGTCTGCAAAGGAGACACAATTCCTGCGTGTATTCCTACCCCTCTTGTCTGTGGTTTTGCTCTGCAGGATTTCCCGTAGATGAATGGTCTCTTTTCAGGGGCTTTGAGTTTGAAATCCTTCAGGTGTCTGGAGCTGAAGGGAGCCTTGCTATTTATCTCTCGTTTGATCTTCTGCTTGCTTTGCTCTGGCCCTGCATTTCAGGTTTCACTGTGTCCCAATTTTGCACTGCACGAGCAATGCTGTCTTTGGGTCTCACCAGCAGAAAGCTGGTGTATGAGGACAAGCCTGTTACAGCTACACGCTGGGGAAGTAGTTCATCAGGAATGACCTCAATTTGGGTCAGTGCTCCCAAGGAAAAGGACCACAGCTTTCACCTCTTTTAAAATAATGGTAGCTGGGGATTCAGGATCTGAAGCTCTTCGAAAGATGTATCTTACTGGCCCTGCTCTACCAGCAATCCTCACCAGGGAAGCACAGTCTACACAGACAACCACCCAAGTGTAGGACAGTTCCCAAGTACAGCAAGCTCTACCAGCAAGATGACTCATCTGTCACCCTAGGTATGTCTGTACAAGGGAGTTTGCTGTTAAAAAGCAGACAAACAAAGCCCTAACAGCGTTCTGACACTGCCAGGCATTTCTGGAGTTGATCTGCTCCAATCTGGGCAAGGTGGCCTTGCTCAGAGCAAGGTTGCAGCTTGGGTTGGTGTAATCCCTGTGTGAGAGGAGCACATAGACAGGGCTCCGTATTTGGCGAGCGGCTGAGACATGGGACATGGCAACCACATCACTTGTGCCAGCGAGATTGTCCCTGCTTGGGTGCCCTGTCCCCGAGGCACCCCTCGCGTGCAAAGTCTTCTAGTGGCACGAAAGGATCTGAAAGCTGTGCCCGTACGTTTCCCTGTCATGTGGGATTAGCTACACTAGTATAAAACAACTTTATACCAGGGTAACTTGCTCTGCTATGCCTTTTAAAGTAGTTAATGCAACAGACTTCTGTGCATAGGCAAGACTTGACATTCTTTTCATGCTTGGAAGGTTTTATTCACGGCTCTAAACGCCAGACATTTTATCTTTTTTTTCCCCTTTTGTTTAAGGAAAATAGGAGTCCTAGGGCAGATTCTCAGCAGCTACAGATCTGTGCTGTGTGTGGGGACCTGAGGAAAAAGAAGCATTTCATGTAATGCATCAGTTAGGAAATATATCTGAGAAATCTTTTTTTCATTAAAATTGGCTTGTCTTGCCTCCACAGCTCCCAGAGGCCAGCATTTGACTGCGCATGGCATTTCTTTTATTCATGAGCTAACACCAGAAACTGCCTCCGAGCAACATCTAATGCTGGGCAGAGCCTAAAGGCCCCTCAGCAATTTTCCTCCACCCACTCCAGCTTTCCCAATGCAGCCACCCCTCTGGCATCCAGATTTGCATCCAGCATGACCATAGACACAAATGGAGCAACGGCAGGAGGAGGGGTTGGTAGTAACAGTCCTGTGCTCGTTGGAATGAGCCTAGCTTGATCCCAGCTGCCCTGAGTGAAGTTGACCAACTGCAGCTGGGGGATTTGTGGTATTTTTCACCACTAAAAATCACTAAGCCCATCTGAGTTGACAGTTCCTTCCCCATCCCTCCTGCTTTCTGAGAACCTGCAGTGTCGGCATCAGCTGTCACCATCACACTCTGAAACCTCATTGACCTGGCTGGAAAAAAGGAAAATAAATCCCTTTTAATTAATTGTATTTATATTTCAGAGTTATTTTGTGCTGAGAAAAATGGGTTCCCTGTGGTGACCTTTCAGAGATCTGGCTAAGAGCGAAACAAAAGCAGGCTGGAAAAGCAGGTCTGAATACATTGGGAATAAATAGCTGAGACCATAATGGCAATCTTGGAGCAGAGGGGAGGTTGGAAGGAGCAAAGCTGGAGATGCCACCCAGGGTAGATGCAGGAGACAGCCCCTCTGTGGCAATAAGGACTCTATGAAAAAACAAGGAGGTCCAAGGCACAATCCCAGCGCTATCCTGTGGCTGTGTGTGGTTGGCATGAACACTGCTGGCACCAGCCTTGGCATCAAGGAAAAGCTCTGGCCAGGGCCTGTCCCAGTGTTCCCAGGTTACCCTTTTGGGGTTAGGAAGAGGGTTTGCCACAGAGGTGAAGGCTGGTGGTGTCACCTGCCCTCAGGGCTGGAGATCAGATCCTGGTCCTGCTTGCCTGACTAGTGAGAACACCCTTGTGGCTCTTGATTGTGTGAGGTTGATATTACCCAGTGATGATGAGTAGGAATGGCCAAGGGAGGGAAGGGGAAGCTGGTAGGAGCAGCCAGCAAAAATCTGGCAGAACTGGGTAGGGAAGGGGTGGTTGCTGAGTGAGTGGCTTTGGGAAAGACCAGCAGGAAGCAGCAGGGCACCCCTGCCCACGACATGTGGTAAAGCCTGGAAGCTCTGGGTCTGCTTGAGTCAACGGTCCATCCCCGTAAGAGGCCTAGCCCCAGTAAGAGGTTGCTACATTACAGGATCGTCTACACAATTTTCCCTGTACTTCGGAGGAAGAAAAATGTGTTGTGGAAGCTAGTCCTACTTGTTGTTTCTCCTTCTCTCACTGACTCCCCCTTCATCATCCCACTCCAGTAGAGCAGCATTTTATTAGGCACGTTTGATCAGCCCATTGCTTGTGCGTAGGGAGGATCAGCTGCTGATCAGCAGCTGGAGCACACAGGCCAATCCACGATCCCACCATGAAGGATGTGGCCACAACTGACATGGTGTTGAGCACGGAGCCCTACAAGAATGGGCCAACCACTGCTGCTGTCACCCTTGACCTCCCTTCCCCACTGAAAACATCTCTGGGGCTGCAATGGGTATTTCCAAATCCTTGTCACTGTGCAGCCTGCAAGAGAGCAGGAGTGGGAAATGTACAGGCCAAAGGCTGCTCAGGGTATTTTGAATCCAGCAATTTGTGTTTTGCCATTTTGAGGAGTCCTGGCTTGTTGATTATGTCCTAATTAGGTGTGAGATTACAAGGGCTGACCTAGGACACTGTGACTTGTTGAATATATTTACAAGCTTGTACCCTTAGAATTATGCTATTTGTTTCCTAAAACAATGTAGAGTTTAGTGACAGATTCAGAATATTAGCTATTTCTGAAACCCATAAAACCCACTCTGTGTTTATGTGTGAAGTCAATGGAGTTGTTTATACTCGGGCCAGATTTGAACTGATCCTACCAAGTCTAAATTGGTCAGTATGACTAGAAATCTTGACAGTTCCTTAAGGAAATATAACCACACAATGGCACTATGAAATCACAGAAGTCCATTCAAAGTAGCAACTTCTGAAGAGCAGCAGCTGGAACAATAAAGCTCTAACTAAGAAAATGTGCTGTCACAGTCTCCCATAGAGCTAACTGGGAAAAAGAAAAAAACAGCAAAAAACCTCATGGAGTCTTACAAAAGCTTGCTAAGGTATTGGATGAAAGGAGACACACAAGAAAGTTCAGACTACAGTGGAAATGCTAAATATAGAGGGAAGAAAATATGAGATGTTCCTAGACCAAGTAGGGTAGCTAAGCAACTAACTTCCAACGAGCCAAACACAATTCCCACCAAATTCCTCCGAGAACTGAAATGAACTGTTATAGCTGATATAAATCCTGAGTCACTGGACAAAGCATCTGATAAAAAGAAGAGGTGGAAAGAGAGAACAGCCAATAGCAACCCTTTTATATAAGTTCATCAAAAGCATACTATATAACCAACCAGGGAAGGAGAGAAAAATGTAATATGTGCAAAAAAAGAAAAGAAAAGAAAAGAAAAGAAAAGAAAAGAAAAGAAAAGAAAAGAAAAGAAAAGAAAAGAAAAGAAA
>JAWLRI010000332.1:3979249-4056864 GCA_034781795.1 Crypturellus tataupa | reverse complement strand
AAAAGAAAAGAAAAGAAAAGAAAAGAAAAGAAAAGAAAAGAAAAGAAAAGAAAAGAAAAGAAAAGAAAAGAAATGAACTCTTAAGTGACCTGGGTAAAAGCACAGGTGAATAAATTTTCAAGTCATATAACCATGTTTCAAAAAACACAGTGAAAGGACTATAAAAGGTCTTTTAGAAAATGAGATCAATGGATTACCTCAGGGGATCACTTAATACAGTCTGTTTGTTTTGTTGTGGAAAAAGAGTTGTGGGAGGTGATTGCAATTTTTCTATATTTCTTCAGTCTTGGAGGTAACTCCTCCAAAAAGCAGGTTACAGCATTTCTTTACCATATGCTTCCCCTCCCGAGCTCTTCCTCCTCAAGGCATTGCTGCAGTTGGCTTTTTCTCAGCCTGCCAAGGTACATGTAGGTGGGGTGAGAATCCACAACCTGCCTCTTTGTCCCAAGAGGGAGTGAGAGGTGGGCACAGGATAGTGCTGACTTACCAGGAATCAAGGGCAAAATTTGGCAGTCTCATCCAGCATCTTCCCACTGGCAGCATCTTCTGTGCTGAATAAAAGGAGATACTGGTTGGACTTTTTTTTTTTTTTTTTCTAAAAAAGATCCTGCAGTAAACAGGTTTAATCTGTTCCTTGCCCTGCAGGAAGGCTTTGCAGTCTCTGAGCTCTTTGAAGGTACTGTGTGCCTGTGTCCCGAAAAAGGAAACTTCTCCACTTGCAGTGAGTAGAACATTGCATTTCACATAAGTGTTTTATCCAACCAAATCCTTAAAATGTGGTATTTTACTCGAAAGAACAGGCTCAGTGAAGGTGAATTTGCAAAGGCAACATACAAAGCTCTGTATTTTCTCATATATGTGATGACAACTTTGCCTTTATTTAACATTTCATGACAAAGCCAAATTCCAGATGTATGATAACTTTGGCCAAGCCACAAAAGCACAAAGGAGGTCAAAGAAGCATCATTAACTGCATCAAATATTCCAGACACCAGCCCCTGAATTTAATATTGCACAAATCAGTTTGCAATCTATTTGTGTGTCCTGCTGCCAGCGGTGAATTTGTTAGTTGAATCTATCCATTAACTCTGGCTAATGTAAATAAGGATATCTATATATGCCTGAAGCTCAGAAAATATCAGGGTCAGATTTATAGGTTCTGCCAATGGGTGTAGCTTTGCTGGCTTTGGTTCAGCTGAGCAGTTGACAGTCAGGTCACAGAATAAGACGCTTAGATTTAGGCAATCTTACCTAGATGACTGCATTTAAGTGTCTGCAGCTGTGTGTCTAGGTCCCCGTTTCCAAGAGTGGATGTGCAGGCAGTGCTGGTGGAGTCCTGGCAGCCCATCTGCTCTCCTGCTGTGCAGAGACGAGCAGCTCTTCGACCTCCACTGACCATGTGGATGGATCCCCATCGATGTTCACATGGATGCCTAAATCCAGGTATCTCACTTCACCCATCTGGGGGTCTGATCAACAGTCTGAGGAATATAAAAATATAAACAGCCCTACTGGGCCAGATCTGTGCTCCTGCCCTCCACTAGCACCTTCAGAAAAAAGAGGCATGAACTTCTACACCTTCTGAGAGGTAGTCACTCTCTTGATCATAAGTTCCTACCTCCCTTCCTGTACACTTTCTCCAGGTATTCCCATGGAGACTTAAACAGCCTCTCCTGCCAAATGACAGACTGCTTGGCTTTGGCGCTTTGCCCTTGCTCCTGTGCAGAGTAAACTGAATGCAGAGGCCTGGGAAAATGTTTGTGATGACTCTGTGAGCAAGGTGAATCAGGCACTTACCTGGAGACAGCAAAGTGGTCAGTAAAATCTTCCAGCTGTTTGCCCTCTTCCTTAAGAGTTGTTTGTGCTCATGATCATCTTCTAGCCCTAGCAGTACCAAAGTGCTGGCAGAGAGACTTTCGGCCTCTTTGTGGTACCCAAAGAGGAGATCTTTCCTCTTTCCAAGGAGATGCAGCACTTACTGAAGACTTGGGCCCACTATTCTCATTCCTACTTCTTATCTCCATCAAAGCTGCTTTACTAACTGTGGTGACTTCAGCAAGCAACGGAGGCAAGCGGACACTTACTGGTGGGGTGACTGCTCTGTCAGTTGGAGTCACTGTTCCTTCAAACATTCAGGCCAACAACAGCGAGCAACGAGAAGAACCTGTGTAAAGCAGCATTGGTTAGCTCATAATCTAAGACCACAGAGTACTTTGCAGCAAAATATATGGGGACAAATTTAGTAGAGAAAGACAAGAGATCTATGAATACTTTTGTTTCTACCCTCATGGAAATTCTAGATACAAGTATCCAAATACCATTTGTGTACTCAGAGCTGCTGCCCAAAACCATGTCATCTGGGGAAGTGGCCAGGTATTTTTTTTTTTTCTCAGAATATACAACTGATAGAGAAAAGGATTCTTAAAAGTTCCTCATGTGAAATATGTGTGAGAGTGGGGGCATTACTGAGAGAAAATTATCTGCATTTTAGCTAGGGTTTTTTGAAAAAGGCACAGGCTGAAATATTTTGATTTAAGCTGAAAACAATCCCAACGTTAGGATCCAGAGGTTGGTTTTGGACTACATTTAATTGAAGAAAAAAAAATTAGGAAAGTGAAAGACAGATTTTTTCTTCATACCAACCCTAAAAAAATATTTTTAACTGATGTGAATTGTACTAGTAAATAAGGAAGTCCCTGAATTAATCTTATGTGGCACGGGCTTTAGCCTGATAAAGGTTTGGCTGAAAACATAATATCTCATTTCCACTGGAGTATTCTGTGTTTCGGACTTTTGGCGCGTCCAAAGTCCACCGAAGCCAGGACAAACACCTCTGCTTCTTTCCATGTGTTTTAGGTCAGGAACTTTGTCTAGCAAATCTAGCACATCAGAAGCAACAGACACATCTCTGGCTTTGCAGAAAATCTAGGTAGGAAGGAAAAAAAGGGCCAGAGAGTCAACAAATTCCAAAACTGAAGCTTCTCTGCTCATAGTACTGTTTCTTGCCTTACTTTCTGCTTGTGAGCTGCTTCGAGGAAAGCACTGCCTCCTCCTTCTGCTTTGACACATGCAACCCCTGCTGCATGTGGCCTAAAGAATCCTGGCCCAAATGCTGCTGTTATGTAAATAACTGATCGATAAATAATGACAACATCCCCTGAATGTGCTGTAAGCAGAAGTGTCAGACTCTGCACAGGTTTTGGAGTGCGCAGCTCCCTCAAGCTCCTCTGTGCCCTTCTGCTCTGCAGAGTGCCAAGGGACTCCCTGACTTTGTCCCTGGCCTTGCTGAGATGCTCCCCAGCAGTACTGGGGCTGCCTGGTTCCAGTTAGTGATACAGCTGCAGCTGAAGGGATTCGGCAGGTTTCAGGAGACGCTTCAGCCCTTTGCAGAGTTGGGCCATTGATCAGGAGGGATAAAGATGTGCAGTGATCAAGAAGGATAAATGTGCAACCAACTCCTGGACTTTGGGTTATCCCCATAGTAGGACCACACTTATACATTGGGAAATCATACATAACATACCACAGAGTGGTTCATTTAGAAAGGACTTATTTTGATAAGTTATGGTTCTCCTGACTGCTCTGCATGTATTTTGTGGGCAGTGAAAACAACTGTCCTTATAACTGTCCTTGGCACATTCTGGAGCTAATTTTTCCATCGTCAGCTCCTGAAGGCATTCTGCCTTTCCCTGAGCATCCTGGCATCTTGTCCTGGAGCAGCCAGCAAAGCTCTTCCCAAATGCTCTGTGCGGGCTTCCCGCACCTTCCTGTTGCCTGGACAACATGTTACAGCTCTGCACAGGCACCAGCACCAGCACCAGCGCACACAAAACCAGCGTGCTGAGGAGATCACCTTCTGCAGCTGCAATAGCACAGGCCCCGACCTGCTAGCTGAAAACAGGCCGGGGAGAAGGCAGCAAGCTCCAATCCTGCTCAGAAATGCAGGACTCTGCATAGCAAAGACACTGGAGCACAGCAGGAAGTGCTAAGTGATTAATTCCCAGGGACTTTCACTAAAACAAAAGCCATGGGCTAGAGATAAGACTGATTTTTAAAGCTGAACCACTGAAAAATGGACACAAGATTAAAAAACAAAATCAGCGTAAGGTCGATAATTAAGGCCCAGCGGATCAGGGGATGCCCTTGCCAAAGTGTGGAATTGAGGGATACATTGACGACAACATTTTACTAAGAGAGACAGAATGCCTTAGAAATCATCTCTTAGAAACAGTGTCCAGAGGGTGAATGAGCAGCCCTGGAGCTCCGCGGGCAACGCTCTGTTCCTGCAGACACTCCTGGGCCGGAGCGCAGGATGTGCTGCGGCCATCGGTCCTCTCCGCATCTCCCGGCACTTGGGTGCCGCGCACCCGCAGGTGGCCCTGGCCACAGTATCTGCGAAGTGCCACGAGGTGGCAGTGCTTCAAAGCCTTAGTCTGGGCAACCACCCGCTGCTTATTTGTATTGAAACGCCGTTATGACATGGTACTGGGAGAGGTAGAGAGCCCCTCGGCCTGCTACAAAACGAATGCCTCTTCCAGCCGAACTCAGTGCAGGGAGCACCTCCCAATGCAGATTTTCTATGGATCTGTTTAAATTTCCAAATGTAGCAGAGATGTTTTAGTCCTGGTCTGAGTTTTGATTTTATATAGAGAGAATAAAACCCAATGAGTCAGGTTCATTTTTGTTTTGAGTCTACCTCACCTTCAGCTCCTAAAAAAAACTCAGTAGAGCAGTGGGGTACTTTTGGAAAACAGGTATTTTCTCTTTTCCTGTTAACTGGGAAAAACACCTGTGGATGCACAGCCCCTTTAAAGCTAAGGTAGCATCATCCTTTTGGAGGTAAGTAGCAATGCTGGAACACTGAAAATTAATCTGGTTAATTTACTCTGACAAAATCTGTCTTGTGCATAAGGTGAGAGCTGACAGAGAGGCAACTTTTTAGTTCTCTCACAGTGTTTGGATGGCATCAAACACTCATGTTTTCCTTACTGCAAAAGGCTGGATTTCACTCTCTAGATGCTGTTTTATCATCTATCACCAGAATTGTCCACCACAGTATTATAAGCAATGAATATGACAAATGTTGCTATGCAAACATGGGGACACAACCAAACCCATAATCATCTATTTGTTCCTGCTGTCAAGTGGCCCTTTTGTCTCAGGACAGTGTCAGGTATAATTGGATCATCTCTCACCAACAACCTTCCATTGCTCCTGCTGAAAAGTGAATGTATTTTGGAGGGAATGGTAAAGAGCAATTGTGGAAATGATCTCTCATATATACAGGGCAAGATCAAACTGCTGGTGTAACAGCCATGCCGAGGCGAAGGGCACCAGCCCCTGCTGCATGTTGTGTCTATGCTGGAGGGCTGCCCACCGCTACGTCTCAACAAGCACAAGAGGAAAAATAAACCAACCTGGGTGAAATCCTGCCCTGAAAAAAATAAATGGAGCAGCTTTGTGGTAGCAAAGACTCTTCATATGGTATTAGCCTGGGAAATTCAACATTATGATTGATCTCAGCTTACCCAGATAAGCAGAAGGAGAGGCAGAAAACTGCCCCCTCCCCTGTCTGTATCCCACTCATGGGAATGGAAAGTCTCAGTGGAGATGGGGATATAAACAGGAAGCTGAGCACGAGCAGTGGGCAGCCCTCTGTGGGGTTACCGAGTCGAGTTGTTTAAGGAAATGAAAAGCGGGATGCGTCCCGATCCGGCCATTGTGTCCTCCTGGAGAGCCGCCCACTCCGCAGGCAAGGGCTGCCCTGGCCCGGAGATCCCCTATCCTGTCCGCTGAAGTATTTACTAAGCACTCACCTCCCAGAAGGAAGAGATTTAGGAAGAAATTGGCACACCACAAAACTACTTGCACTTGTGCTGCCGCTGTCAGAGAAATGGCTGTGGGCCTCTCTTTGGAAAGCTGCAGGTCTCCTCCAGTATTTTCCTATTTTTGCTTTGCTAGTGGCCAAAATTACTCAAAATGTTGCAAAAGCACCAGGTCAGGTGCTGGAGTCTCTACAGATTCTACACTTGCTCCACAGAGTCTATGCCCTTGGGGGTTGAAATCGTTGCCCATAAAGTCCCTCTCTCCGCTAATGTGGTGTGCAGCAGTGTGTTGTCTGTCCCCATTGCTGTGAGGATTAGACCTTCTGGCACCTTCCCAGTTGGTAGGGAATTTGCAGAGGAATCCGAAATTGGACAAACCTCGGCAGTCAAAGTGCTCGGCTTTGCAGCACATATCTGAGAGAGATCAACTCATTTTCTCCTGAGCACGGTCCCAGAGAGATTATGGCAAAGATCCTGTGCAAGGTGACCAGGACAAGTGAGTACCGAGCAGGTGGCTCCTCAGGTTTGGATGGACTCCTTTTTCCTGCTTTTTGATGTAAGCCCACAAGAGCCTCGGACAAGGAAGCTGAAGGAGACTAACTGGAGGTGCTGTGTTCTCTCCAGCACAGAAGCTCTCCAGCACAGAGAGCTTCTCTGCATGAGAGGTAGAAATTGCAGCAACTGAATCTGCAGATCTCCAGACCCCCAGCCCTGACGGTGAATGGCAACAATTCCACTCTCTTCCTTCCTCACAAGAAGAGTTTTAATGCAGTAGATGTGAGCAGAAAGCCCGTGAGAAGGGTAGCTGCTCCTTAGGCAGCTCAGTAGTCAGGAGAATGAGCGTGGATTTGGATGCTGGTATCAGTGGGAATTCTTGACCCAGATACTTGAGCAGGCAGACAGAAATAAAACAAATCCAGACTAAATACTTGCAAGGCTCTCTTGAAAAAGACTCCTGTGATTCAACATGACATCCCATCAGGCCATGTTTGTTTTGAGATTTGCTTTAGTAGCACTAAAACATCACCCCAATAATATTTAATCTAGGAATGCCTGTGAAGCATATGACAGAAAAAGAAGAAAGGAAAACCAAAGAGAAAAACCACAAACATGCTAACATGGCATGACAATAAAATGCAGAATACCTGAAAAAAAATGTTTTAGATATCTTTGACATTTCCACCCCATCTTTCTAATGCCTGTTGCAGTATAACACAGGGGGCCCTGGTGAGGCAGATGCATCCCCTTGCTGGTAAGGTTGAACTTAGGAAGATATGGATTTTCTCCCAGTTGTGCAACAGTGTTGCCCAAGTGTCTCCATTAACAATCATGCGGTGTACAAGAAAATTTGGGAGCCTTACTTAAACCTTCACTTAGCACTGGTTTTCCCCATGGGGAATTTTGCTCTGGATACTTGGGATTGATTCTCTAAGGTTCGGAGAAACAAATAGTGACTCTCTGATAGGGTGCAAAAGTAAATATCAAATGGTGAGTATTGAGACTAAAGCAAATTATTGAGATCAGTTGGGAACTTAGGAAGCTTAAGAGGAAGCACAAGCTTCCAGACCCATATTTTCTTGCAAAACAACTCGTTTTTTTTTTCTCTCTTAACATCAACTTTAGTATTAAGACATAAGGAAGTAGAACTGCAAATAGCTATAAATTTTGCCTTGCTCTAATAATAAAAACAAAAAAAAATGTTGCAAGCAAACCTTTTTCATTAGGTGCTTGTGTAACTTGTTTTGCAAAATTGTTTTCTATGTTTCTCTGCATGTTCAAGATTTCCACTAGCACAGTTTGGCTGCGTTAATCTTTAACTAGCCTACACAGCACATGGGCTGATCACACAGAAGGCTCTGGGAGGGAAGAGGACTGAAAATACAGCCATAAGGAAGGAAAAATGTGTAGGAGTTCAGTTTACAAAGCAGTCAAACCAACCCATGGGCTATAAATCAATATAAAGTTAATGTGTCTTACTCCAAGAATGCCCCAAGCACTGAAAAAAATGAAGTCTGACTGAACTAATGAGACTGATTTGAACATAATGAAAGAGAAATCTGGTGCTGGTGTGACAGCAGAGCATCGCCAGGAGCGGTCTTTGTTAGATCTGCTTAATTGCAGACGTGCTGGTTTGATTCTTGGCATCACTGAGTGAGGAATATTCGTGCTAGGAAGCTGATCCCGAATCATCTTACATTTCTGGAGCTGTCTGAAGCTGGATACTTACAGCCATCTCTGAAGTGAAGCAGCTGCTTTTTGTTGCTGTTTTGGATTGCAGGGAGAAGAACGAGGCTCCCAGTTGCACTGGGCCTGACACAGGGACACACGGGCTTGGCATTCGTGGCAGCTTTCAGCCTCCAGTAGGAAGTGCCACCTAATACTGCATGGGCACAAGGCCTCAGAGGGCTCCTGCTCCGGGCCTCGATGGTCTGTGCCTCCCACACACACACCAGGCTACTGATGTCTGCTGAAATGAAAGCCCAGAGATGAGGAGTCTCAAATGTGTTTGGCCCCTGTGCCTGAAAACCCCAGGGCTGAGCACACTCCATCTGCGTGCTCCTAGTAACACTCTCCATATCCTCTGTGCCCTCTGCTATTTTGGGCCTTCCGACTACAGGCAGCTTTCCCGTAGCCTACAAGGGAGTTCCGATACAGCTCTAGTGCTTGTATTTTTCCTGCCTGGTTTGGAAATCACCATGAACTCCAGCTTCAGCATTTAGACCTTCCCCGGCCTGGTACCTCTGACAGTCTCCCAAATTCCTCGCCGGGATCTGGAAGTTGCAATGCACCGAGAGTCCGAGAGCAGCACCTGTATGCTGGGCATCCCTGCTCTGCCTCGTCTCCGTGGGCTGCTGTGAGGAGATGTGCAGGAAGCCGTGGGGCAGTTACGGGCCACGTTAGTACTCAGATAAATATGGAGAACCCTTGATTGATAACTTAATGTGCCCCTGAAAAGTTACCTCATCCAAACAGCACTGTGGGAGGGCGCATTTATGGCTTCTCAAACCTTTCTAAAATCAGTTCCCCCCCAAAATGTTTATAGTGTTTATTTATCTGCCAGGTCTGTAAATTCAGACTGGGAAGCAAGTCAAGCCAAGCACTTTCTGGCTCTTATCTGCCCTGGAAATAGCTACACCAGTCAAATGACCTTTCCTTGCCTTGTGCAACCCCAGAGTAACCTGGGTGCAAGGTGTGCCCCTGCTGCATGTGCACTGCTGCCCCAGGGCCATATTTGGGACGGGAGAGCTTCAGGCCTCACCAGCAGCTGCAGCCATGCTGGGTAGATGTAGCAGCAAAAGAGAAGCAGCCCCAATGCTGAAGCACTGCAGCTGCCTGTCCTCACCCCTTCCCATTCCTCATGTGCACAAGGACAGCTGATCACTGCAGTGTCCGTGTGCAGGTGGCAGGAGCCACTTCTGCCCTCGCAAGTTGCGCTGGCTCTGCAGGCTGCTCCCCGCACAAGGAGCTGTCTGGCTGGCCACGAACCATGCCCCAGTCCCCTCAAATACCTTCTCCAGGCTGGATGGCTCCTCTGATGCATGTGCTGCTCCAGGGATTCATGTAGGGAGTGGCAATGAATCAAAGGGAATGATAACGGGCCGCCCAGCTTATCTGCCACCTGAAGAACCTCAGTGCAGAGCCCTGGAGTGGCCCAGTTTTATTCATCTCCCCTAACAGTAACAGAACTGACATGAAGAGGGAGCAAAACCACTCAGTAAGAAAATGCCATCCTAAACAACCCTTTTCCGGGGTAAAGCCGCCCTTCATCTCACCCAAACAACAAGAAGCCTAACATTTTTCACAGTCCCAGGCCAAGCATAATAGCAACTGGCAGCAGATCTACTTTTATCATTATCAAGGGCCTTGTGATTATGTGTATTATTGGTTCCTGTTGAGACAGCTACGGTGGAAACCATTTGTGGAAAATTAAAATGAATAAAAGTATCATGTTTCACTGTTGTCTCTTAAGGAGAGAAATTAAACTATCTATGTAGGGGAGAAGGCTAAGAGCTCTTGTAAATAGGGACATTTATTTGCCTGGAGTGTTTACATTTAATGAATGTGCTTTATCCTTGATCGTTTACACTGCTTGGGTCCAGGAGAGTTCAGTCACCATTCCGGCGTGGAATGAGTAACAAACCCTTCTCTCAGAGAAGCCCATGCTGGACTGGAGTGTGTGCACATGAGAAAAGCTTTCCGTAGAGTACAGATCCTCTGGCAAGCTCTGACACAGACTAGAGAAGGGCCAACTACAGAAAAATTATAGCACTGTAAATAGATCTGAATTGTCCAGAGCAACTTTTCTGACTTTGGCTTCAACTGATCAGAGGTAGCAGTGAACGAGTTCTTCTCCAAGGAAGAGCTGCAGGCCATACTGGAGCCAGGAGCCTGTACTCTGCAGTCTGGAGGGCATGGGCCATGGGCTGCTACAGTGCTGTCAAAATTCATGTCAGTGAAAAAATCCACAGGGGAGCACTGAAGTGAACAAGGTGTTTGCTTCTTGTTCAGGATCAATCACCAGATAACCTAGAAGATGAAGGGAAATTTTAGGAAGGCATTTTCTCCTTCCTCATTCCAAAGGGATTAAGCAAATGGAGACCATGAAGTGACACATATATTGTTTTCCTTTCTTATTATTTTTCCATTACTGATCTCCTAGAGGATAGTGCTGGATACATGTTCCACAACCCTGAGCCTTCACTGTTAATGGGTCTAGCAGTATTGGAAGTTGGAATGATTATGAGCTGGGCCTTTGACTAATAGAGCTTGCCCTCCAAGGGCACAGTCCAGCCACGCAGAGAACTCTTGAGACAGAAGTTATCAGTAGATAAAAGATGTCTGTACAGCTGTCACTGTAGTTAAGCAAGAATGCATAAATGAACATTTTATTGCAACTCAAAACCCAGTTAATTTCTAGGAGGATAAGTCATTTTTTCCAGCAGTGCCATGGCAATATGAAGGATAGATGCTATATCTGCTTTACACTATTGTAACTGCACTGGCTGCACGTCATGGTCCTCCTGGTTTACAAGGAGACCTGACAGGAGAAGTCAGCCCAGAACATCTTTTCTGGAAGCCCTGCTGGCCTGATCCCTCTCTCCCTCTGTGCATATCCCAGGGAAAGTGGTGGAAAGTAGGACAAAGAAGTGCCAAGGGCTGCCCACAACCCAAGTAAAAACAGGAAGCCAAAAAAAGGAGCGTGGCCAGGGGTTCAAGTTAAAGAGAGAAGGCTTTACAGAACTACAGATGCCACAGGAAGGCAGCATGGATGTGTGGCATTGATAAGTGTTCTCCAGAGCATCCAGGATGGTGCAGAGCTCTGCAAGCTCTGCAGGAAACACTCACTGAGGGTAACTGCAAGAGATGCTACCAAGCCAACATACTCTGCTCCTGGCTGCGAGCCGAGCGCTGCTGCAGGGGTCTAGACAGGAGGCAAGTGGTCTGCAGTGATACTCCTCCGGAGCAGGTTTCCTATTATTTTACAAGATTGAAAAATACAAATCTTGACCATCATCTGAAATCAGGTGTCTTCCTCCTGCAAACTGCTGGGATATTAACCCAAACTGCTTCCAAGTGAAACAGAACAGACTTTGGAGAAAGGGAATGCAATTTTCATTCAACTGATTGGAAACTGAGGAATACAACTATTACAACAACTATAAAACTGCTCTGCAAGCTGAGCTAGTGTCTGAGGAGATTTAAAGCTGTACCTATAAGCCTCAATGTGGAGTATCAGCTGGTATTCCCCAGTAAAACATGATTGTCATTTTAAGGCTGAGATAATTTTTTTGTTTCCCACCAACTGCTAGAGATGGGATGCTTTTCCAGCCTCTTTCTCTCTGTTATTCTTATGCAAGAACTTCCCTGTAAGTCTATTTTCTTCCTTGAATAGATTTTGTGAGGCTGCAGCCTGACCCAAAAGCCCTCAGCAAGCAGAAGAAAAATGCTAGTGCCAACAGCTCCGTGATAGCCCACGGCAGCTCAGCGGTGCATGAAGCAGCCGGAGCATCAACAGTGCCAGCCTGGGAGCCCACAGCGCTCATCCTCGCTGCCTCATTGCCACCATAGTCTGTAATTGCTATGAGTAAACAGCACCAAAAGCAGAACTGAAACAAGGGGCAAATCAGAGAACTGTACAGCGTGTAGTGAGAGAGCCAAAGGTTATGCACTTCTTAGCAAGTGAGTTATAAAGCAAGTTCCTTACACATATGCATAACCCTCAGCATGCAGATTTAATGACCTCAGTGAAAATACTGACAAGCAGAGTTTGGCACATATTGGAGTATTTCACGGTCTCTGGAATAGAAAGGGAGTTTTCCATAGCGAGGTTAGGAAGATGAAAGCATTTGCCTTCTTGTATAAAGGATTTATAGGGGACCCCTAGGCGTCTGAAGTCAGGCATAACTCCTCACCACTTAAAAAGAGGAAGGCAAGTGTCCACCCTGACACATTCCCATTTCTGGGGACTAGAACAGAGTAGTGGAACTGAGGGAGGAAATGAAAAGCTTGAGGTCTTTTACAGCAGCCAGCACTGCTGGCCACTGCTGGCCAGGAGACATGCATGGATTCAGGCCTCCTGACTTCAGAGGTGATGGCTCTGCCATCTAAACCTCTCCAGCCTTTTAGTAAGCCCCATCCAAACCTTGAGAAATACCTCCCAGGAACACGCACAAGGAATAGCCAAGGTTTATTTCTCTTGATTCGTATTACCCATCTAAATGGCCTTCTGCTTAGGCTCTCACACATTTCCTCTGCTGCATCATCTTGTCTCCCACTTCTCTGCAGACTCACAGAAGAGCAGCCAAAACACGCGAGCAGTGATTTCAAAGCAGTAGTGCCAGCCTGCTCTATAAATTATGCATGCAGATCTTTTGTAGTGGGGAATTTTGCTTCTGAATTGTAAACAGTGTTCTTTCCCATTCCTGCCTTCTGCTGAAGCCTTCCTCTAACCCTCCCAGAATTAAAGTAATTTAAACAGATTTGAAGCACATTTTTTTGAGTTCAGCTACATACTGAATGTCTTCCAATGCTCAGTCCCTTCACAGAAGAGCAGTTCTCCTTTTCCAAGGAACAGACAGTTGTGGAGCTGATGCTCAAAGACAGCAGAAGAGAAGCCTTCAATTGTAGTAATGCTGTGATTATGCTTACTGAGAGAGGCATTACATACATTTTCTGTACATAAACAGGATTTCATCCAAGAAAAGCCTGACCTTGTCCATCAATTTTACCACCTCAGGGGCTAAAAAAATCCCACAGGCTTCAAATACTGCCAAGTCTAGAGTAGAAATTCTAAGATCAAGTCAGACATTTTCCTATAAGCCCAAAGCTAATTATTTCTGCTGCCTTACAAATACCACACTGAACCAGTACAGCAGGGTGTGAATAAGTGGCTGAGATACATGTTTGTGCATTTCCTTTCTGTAAAACAAACAGAAAAAGGGTAAGATTTGTAAATTTAAGAGCTATTGGCGCATTAATCTGTTTGCTTTGCTCATGGAGATAGAGAGCCTGCTAAAAGTGTCATTCCAGATAGGAAAAAAGTGATTACTTCAGGAGTTCAAACGTGCAGCTGAATATTGTGCTTCCATGTCTGAAAGGTCCCCAGAGGGAGAGGAATAAACAGCTCATCATAAAGTCTGAACTGTGGCTCGGTGCATTTATAACTGTATCAAGAAAGCTAATGGTCCTGAAGAGGAGATGACATGCGAGAGGAAGCACCTGTGCCTTTAGCAAAAAACATAACCAGACACTAAAAGCAAGGGAGATAATAAGTTTAAAAATAATGCCCTGTAAAGCTCCAGAAGCATCATGATATTTATTTATAAAAAGAAGCTTGTGAGAACCAAAAGCCCCTGGAGAAATACTTTCTGCCTCCTCGTACTAACCACTTTGGTCTTGTTGGCTGCCTGAGGCGCCAAGAGAAATCCCAGAGCGTTCTGTGTCTCAGATGTCCACAAAGGTCCCCGTTGGCCAAAGGGAATCCAAAGGGAATCACTTGGCTAGTGGGCTCTCCATCTCAGCTGAAGCCTCTAAGATACCACAGAAACAGAGCCAGTGATGTGGTTCATGAATCAAGACTGTCTGACAGCTAGAAGGAGTGGAGCTCACTGGTCTCATTGCTGCTGGTCTCCTTGTCCCCAGCAATAGCACAAGCTCTTAGCAACTTCTACCACTTGCACAACCTCCAGTACTTGGTCTCCTGAACACTGGGTTCTCCTGACCTGCCCCAGGAACAAATTGTCATCTGGACTACCTGAATGAAGTCACTTACAGCACATTTCTCCACCTGCATTTCTATTAACCCTCAACCTGAGTGGGTCATTAATCAGTTTGTTGCTTGGATCATTAATTGCTATTTATGCAGAAACGCAGTGGAACACTGTCAACATGAAAAATCATGTTCCTGGCTAAAAATATGAATTGTTACTAGCTGACATCAATGGAAATATTGCCCAAGTTTTATTTTTCAGGTTCTTGATGCATCTTTTAGTAAGTGGAACAGACTCAAGCCATTCTTTTGCACTTTTTTGTACTCTCCAGCTCAGGTCTTATCTATCATTGTTAGTTTCTTTCTAAGGAACAAATGTCAAAAATTAATTATTAGAACTGTGGAAATGTTTGTTTTCTGCAAATGGCTCTTCCTAGCAATGGCTCTTTTAGCTATGAAAGAAAAGGAACTCATGCATGGTGATGGAAAGTGTGCCAAACTTTATGGACAGGAAAGCAACACAGCTTTGGAGGACTATGAAACAAAAGTCCTTGGAGAAATGGACACATTATGTACAAGAACACACTCTAGAAAATTCCCCAGAGGAAAAAAAACTAGACTTGAAAAGTGTGACAAAGTGGCCACTTCCAGCCCCTGTTCATTTCTGTTCAAAGCTCATGGGGACAACAGATCAAGAAGTTGAAATCAACAAAAAAACATCAACTCCCAGGTTTCACACAGCGATGAGCCTCTTTAAATTATGTAGGTGGATGGGAAAGACAGGGAAAAGATGTGGCTGCTCTCTTTCCCTTAGAAATTAGTGAAAAACAGGTTTTCAAACTCCCTGAGGAGAAGCCAGTTCTAGCTGTATTGTCATAAAATTCAGAGAGAAATGTGGAGCTGCACAGTTAATGAATGTGTGGAAACAAAATTATTGTCAACAGCTGTGGAAGTTCAGCCTGGAAATCTGCACATAGATGGCAGGCAGGAAAGATATAGAGGTGCAAATATACACAAGATATTGGCAAAACAAGTCCTTGCAGGAATAAAAATAAACCAGTCATCATAGACTGGTAACATTTATAAATTACATAAATTTATAGGCTATGCAATTTATAAAATCAAGTCCTTGAGGCCTTTCTGCTTGTCCTTCCTCACATAGTTGAAATTCTTGAGTTATCTCACAAGTTCTTCCCTTTGGTGCAGCCACATGTGTCTGTGCTTTGGACAGAAGCTCCCGATATTTCAGATACCTCGTTCCAGTAAGGGCATTACTTGCTTTTTATGTTATTGTAAAAGCAAAGTGAGAGTATTGATTCTTACTCACTGCATGGTTTAATCCATCCCAGAAGACCACTGCCAGTATCCCAAAATAGAACCTAACATGATGATTGCCTTAACATGCTTTCCTAGACAGAAAGTAAATGGTTTAAATTCTAACAAAATTGCCAATGTGATGACTTTTAGTTGCAATAATAGGGAAAGTACTTGCTTTCCAAGAAAATTCATTGGCTTAAAACAAGTGAAATCCCACTGTAATCAACTTGGACCTTTTTTGTTCTCCCCTACATCCTCTCAGTGTCCTAGAAGTTGACCTTTATAAGGCAACTCTAAAGAATGCAGTTTTCATGTAAGAGATATGTGGTACCTTTTCCAACATTGCCCAAGGGAAGTCAGCCGGAAACCCTGCCCTGTCACACTTCCTTGGATAATCTTAATGGATACATCTTGGTTGTGGGGTATAGTTGCATCTGTTCATCTCTTAACTTGTTAAAATTCATCTCTAAATGGTTCACTCGCAGATTTACCTATGGTGCAATTCCTATCTTACTTTTAAAAATATTATTTAAAAAAAAAAAAAAAAAAAGCCCCAGGAAATATAACAGTCTTTTTTCTTTTTTTTTTTCCTCGAAAGCTTTCTTCATATTTTTCCTAGCCAAAGCATTACTTTTTTTCATCTAGCACTGGAGAATATACAGAGAAGCCAACTGATAAAAATCCCTCTGACTCATGAGAGGAATTTTCTCAACCAGTTCTTCTCAACCTGTTGCAGAGCTGAGCTGATCCTCATGTTCTTCTGGCTCTTTTCTGCAAAACCTTCCATGAAAGAGGACATACTGGAGCTGTTCAGCCACATTCAGTGTGGAAGCCACATTCTAATCTCTAGTATCCTGCTTCTGTTAGTGCCTATATTGTAAAGTTTCAGGCAACAAGTCTTGAAATGCTGTTTACAAAAACAACACTTGGATCTTCTGCACACTGCATTTCCATCTGGAGCAGGTCTTTTCTTAGGGAATTACAATAGATGGATATAGAATGACAACATCTGTCATGCTTTGAATAAAGACACATCCAACAGAGCGCAAAACTCACTTAGAGAAGAATCTCAAGGAGTACTGAGCCCTTGAGGTTCAATTCTGTACCACTGTTAAGCATGTATATATGCTGTTTTAAGCAAGTTGTTCTTGCGGCACCTTGCAAGATTTATTGTTAGTACTCTAAAGGTGCACGATGTTTCCTCAGATGTGCAGAACTGAAAGAGTTATTACAGAAAATGAGCCCGGAGTATTAGATCTGAAGCACTGCATCTTGGCTCAGTGATCCATCCAGTTTATCTATCCAATCCATCTACCTCTGTACCTATCCATCAGTAGCCCATGCACAGCTACCCTATCTTGTTTTGCAAGCAAAACTTGTTAAAGTATCTCAAAACCGAATTAATTTTAAGATCACAGTTATGTCCATTGAGCTCTGTTTCCTCAGGAAACGTTTGATAAGTCGCCTGTGTGTGCAAACCCAGTATCTTCTGCTTTATCAGGCACAACAAAAGGCAGTTCAACAAACTCTCTTTAGGTCTACCTCAAAATATAACGAGTGAATTGATGTGGACGCATCCTTTGCCTGACTCACTGCACCAAACGCGGTATCTGCTGAACTCTGGAAGAGTCTGTGGAGCTTTTTTTGACTACAGACTGCAGGGGTTTTGGAATGGCATAGGACTGTGCATTATCTGTACCAACTACAGGCAAGCATTAAAATCTCAGCCCTATGGCACTATCAGCTCTTTGGAACTAAACAAAACTTCTGCAACCTTTAGTGTTTCTTCTGGAGTCATTGATGATATGAGAATATCTGCATAATAGCTGCTGGATAATTACCAGATAGCGTGATTTTAAAGTTTAAAAACTGGTAATAACTACAGAGAACTAGAATGTATATATTTATTTCATTTGGTAATTTTGTAAAAATCCCATGAGTTCTCCTAGGGAATTCATGACTATGGCCTCCTGGATTTGTCAGTATCAACAATATGACTTTTTCTGTGACTACCAATGAAGCTGTAACATGGTGTTCCCGTATTATTTAATCACATGCCATGCTTTGGAGATAATACTGCACCAAACTGCATTTTAGCCCTGCTCCTTCCTTGCCAGAAAGTAACATAGAGCCATTAGGCAGGAATCATTCCAAATAGCGCAATACGGCTGTCTCGAGGGTGGCTTTGGGCAACCACGGTTGAATCCTGGGTTTCTTCCAAAGGCTGCTGGAAGCAGCTCAGGGCAGGGGGAGCTTCTTCCTGGGGGTCAAACCCAATACCTTGGTCAGAAGCAGGCAGGGACCTCTTTCACCACAGAATATCAAGGTTGCATATTCTTTCCTCCCAGGTGCTGCAGGATCACACCCCCATGAAGGAGACAGGAAGAGGATTTTTTGTTTTTTTCCTTTTTGTGAGGTTATTTGGGTTTGCATTCACTCTAGGAAGGATGCGCCCACAAGGGTGCCAAACAAATCGGGGAAGGTGACTCGTACAGGGGAAGGGCTGGTGACAAGTCTCCACCATGCTGACCCACTGCACCCAGGCACTACACGGTGGCCGGCGCTCCACAGGGGGCACGCTCATGCCCAGAACAAGAACAGAGGCTCTCACCCAGGCCACCATCGCAGCTCCTGGTGTGGACAGACAGGTTCTCAGCATGGGCTCCCCAGCGGCATCCCCTGCACTGTGCCTGCCTCCTGTCCCTGTGGAGACACTGACTGCTGGCAGCCATTTTGTCTGCCCTCTCACAGAGGCTGTTGCAGGGACACACAAAATGGCGCCCTGGCTGCTCCTTCCTCCATCACTGAGAGCTCACAGGGCTCTGCTTTAGCAGCCTGCTCGCCCCAAGAAGGTCAGTGTTGCTCAGCCCGGGTGTTGCTCTCTCTACAAAGACGTCAGGGTGTGCAGCTCGCCTGATGGATGTGGCTGCCTTGGGCCCACTGGCTCCTTCATGGGCTTTTTCATTCCTACCTGCTGTCTGTCCTGGTCCCCTTTGGCTCAGAAACTGCCTGTCATGGCAGTTTACACTTATAAAGTTAACTCGCCCCAAGGGAAGTGGTGTTTTTAATTGTTGCTATAATACTATTAATGATTAATAACAATACACTGGAAAGTAAATATTCTGATCCAGGTTATTTCTCAAAGGTTCTTTCTATTTCAATCACTGCTTTCTTATGCTATTCCAGGCATGTGAGAGCTACAAACACGAATGTAGCATGGATTGCTCTGAGTCACTCGCTCCAGCAGGGTCTGGGACACGGTAAGTACTGACAAACAAGCATTTTCCAGGCTCCTGCAGCTTTATAAGGAAAGAAACAAATAATGTTTTTTTAGCAACATACTGGCAGAAATATGCCACTAGCTTGATAACCACAGTGAATAACATGCAGTCAGAAAATGAGATTAAAACTGAAGAAAACCCACACACACACTGTGGGGGAGATGGCTGACCTGCATAAATCCTCTTGTTCTTTGCTGGGGCAAAAAGCTATCATGATAAAAACATTCTGCTTTCCTTAAAAATGTTTGCCTAATCATTGCTCTTTAATCCTCAGCATCCCCAAACTGCATATTAAAATAATGTTTCTCTTTAGCTGAATATCATTTTTTGTCTTTTCAGCAAACAATCTGCGGCATGCCTGAAGATTGTTTGCATATATCAAAAATGTGCAGGGTAGAATAAAAAACTGAGATAATTGTTTCTAAATTTTTAGTAACCGCCCTATTGCTGCATATCTTGACCCATTTCCATGCACTGCACCTATTCCAGTTTACAGCGCTCTGGTGTTTGTATTAGGGACACAGCCAAGCCAGGCTGGCCAGCACGCAGAACGTCTCCCCTGCAGAGATTACAAGCATCTGTGTTGCTGGATTCCTCAAGCGAGGGCTTGGAAAACCTTGGAAAGCCTGGAAAACCTCTCTCTTATTCCAGACTCTGAGTTTCATGATCAAGTTCCTGGCCTGATGCATCTCAGGGTCCTCGAAGCCTTCTATGAATACACTGTAGATCTAAATGGCAGTTAATTTTGAGCAGGCAATAAAAAGGACTTGCTCATATGCCATGGAATTGAAAAAGGAAAAATAAAACTTTTAATAGCAATTTTAAATGGACATGATATAAATCAGATTATGCAAAATGAAAGCTAACTAAATATATTTCTTCCAAGTTCCTTTACCTACATTTTTTCTTTTTGTTTTCCCTCTTGAGTGTTTCATATTTGGATTTGTTCTCAGAAAGTTGGCCATTAATTAATAGTTGGCTGTTAATTTCCTTGCAGGGCCAGGTCCTCTCAACAAATGTTTACATGTAGCTAACACAACCTTAACAGTGATTTTTTTTTTTAATTTCTATTATATGTATGTATGGGAAACAACAAATTGTTTGCAATGAAGAATATGTTTAAATTTTGGAAATTCTATTTTTCGGCATAGTATTTAAGACAATGAAGTCTTTGTAGTACATACACAATTATTCCAAAAAATATTATGTTATTCAACACATTATTGGGCTTGGAGGACTTTTTTTCCATTGCAGGAGATATACAACATCCTAGTTATGGCAGGTCATGTTATGAGGGGTCATGCAAGTCACAGGCACTAAATCTAGTCTCTGAACAGGAGTTTATAACCTTCTTAGTGCTCCTGTGCAAATGTTCATGGAATAACCTTGACATTTCCTTGCTGTTTCTCATCTTCATATTGAGACTCAATCGTGTAGTTCAGGGAAAGGTAATATAAAAAGAAGATAATATAAAATGAGCATCAAAATGTTTGAGCAAGGTAATTTAGAGATTTGAATGAGAATTAGTTGCCAAGAACCAAATCAGTGATATTATAAATCTATTTAAATATATAAATGAAATATATAAACACTCATTTCTTCATTTCCCATATAAATTGTCTAAACAGATAACAATTAGACATTATTTGCCACTTTGAAATGCAAAATTAATCAGGGCTATAGTATTTAAAGATTTTGCCTTAAAACAGTGATACTTTAGCACTTCAGCAATAACTTTATTATTTTCATCTATAAATAATGTATTTCCATTTAATACATCCACAAATGAGACACATTGGGCCACATTCATCATATGCAAATAGTTTCACAGAAAACATTAGCTTTTTAATAAAACAATAGTCAAAGAAAGCATTAGGTAGCTCATACCCTGAAGTACATAAGCAGCAAAGTTGTATCAGAGCTCAAGAATTCCTGGATCCAAATTCTTCTTCAGGCTTATACTATGCTGAACAGCTGCCAATGTGTTTATGCTATACATTCAACTCCACCTACACCTGAGTAGTGAGTTACAGTCACAGTTTCCTAAGCAATCAAAAATGAAGGAAAAAAATTAAACATCAGAGGAGATAGGTTGGTTATAACATCACTGTCATGGCTTTGCAAACAGATCCACAGTTTTACCTCAGCTTCTTCATTTATTTATATGGAGTGAATTCTGATGTGAAGAGAATCTGTCCTCTTGATAAATGTTAGAATTATCATCTGTCTCTATCTATAATGTATGGAGGAGTAGGAGCAGGTTGCTATATCAATAGAAAAAAGAGCCATATGCAGCAACCTGTGCTGCAGACAGCGTAGTCTATCTTTAGTACCTTAATGCTTTTAAGATGATGAAATACCTTCTGCACCACTACAAAAAGGTTATATAGAAATGTGGTATTTCACATAGTCAGTACTTAAACAATAGATAGCATTTAATCTTGAAATCAACTCTTGATCAGATTAGGAAGAAGCACAAAGTAAAAAATTATGTTACAGGATCAACATTCTTCGACACCGTTTGCTGCTTTGTACTTCCAGGGACAGGGCAGAGCAGTTTGCTGTCCCCTGCAAAGTCTGTTACAGCACAGGGAAGGAACTGGAAATCCACAGTGAAGAAAGTAGTTTGCAAGTGCAAAACGGGCCTGATTCCCCTCTTCCATGAGCTTGTGAAGAAGCCTATGTGGGCATATGAGGGTAGAATTTAGGCCACCATGGGAAGAAAACTGCTTTGATAGTGACTGCAGCAATTCACACGTGGAATTCAAAGCATCCAGACAGGCCAAGCAGAACAAAAGATCTATCATTTACTGGAGACTTTTTTGCAGAGAGCTATTGCATGGAAAATATAATGATGGATGCAGTGAACTGAAGCATTAGTAATGGATATTAATGAATATAATCAATGTGAATTCACATTTATTTACTAGGGACAGGGCTGTGTTTACACACAAACAGACCAAGTGGGGTCTGTCTTGGGGTTCCTCACCCTGTAAAGCTCCATCATGGATGGCTGCCTTGTCTCAACTGACCCTTTTGTTTTTTGCCTTTCCTCGCGGTCATGTTCGGGCTGTGCAGCCGACTGGAACTACATGTGTCACGGGTCTGGTTATCTTCCCTTTGCCCCCAGCTTGGGATGGAGCTAGGTGGGACAGGATTGAGGCAAATGGGCTCCTGGTGGGCTGCGGGTGCTGCAACACAGAAGGAAGGACTTAGTTCTTTGCATTCCCATTCTGTTAATGTGGGATTGCACAAGTCCCACACAAGCTGTGAAGTTTACCATGGCTTTGGTCTCCCTGAAGTCAGTTCTTATGGAATGGTGGGAATGGTGAAGTGATATTGTAACAGAATCCTTTCAATTCCCCTCTTGATTTAGGGGAAGGAAGTTAATAACTTCAACTTTCTTTTTTGGTCTTATAGAACATAATGTAAGCACATAAATTGGTTCACATCAAGTCAGACCAAAAGTCTTGCGAGTGTGATGTGTCCCTACAGCAGTCATTACAGAGGCCTAGAGAAGAAGGTAAGAGCAGAGCATATATAGCATGCTGTATCTGTGAAATATTCTGCCACTCACTGGTAGTTTGTGGTTCAGGGTCTTACTGAGCCAAAGCTGGCATCTCTGGCACTCAGTTAATCTCATTTGGAGCCCGACAGTAATTAACATTGACCCTCCTCAAACCACTTTGCAACATGAGCCAACAAATTATCATGAACATACAAAGAAAAAAATCCTTCCCTTGGCCAAGTGGAGGTGCAGAGCCTGCCTGTCTGTTCCGAGGCCCAGGGCCAGTTCATGGCAGAAATGGAATCAGAAACTGGAAAATCATCTCTTTCCAAAGTTTAGCAGACAAATCCATCTTGCTCAAGCTGTTGCTGCCAGAAATTATTAATTCAAAATGTTTGTTGGAGCAAAAATGAGGCTAAATATTCTCACACATATATATATACACACACATATACATATACATATATATCTTATACATACTTACATATTTTCAAGAGATACTGTTTTTCTAGCTCAAGTTACCTTTGCTGACAAGAACACTCTTTTCAGTGACACCTGCATCTCTCTGTGGCTAGCAATAAATACAGATTATTTTCCCCTAAATGTTTGGATTGGCAAGTACCAATTTGAACAAGATGTTTCCAGCTCTGAAGTGTTTTTTTTTGCCTACCACAGAGCCTCCCTGGACCTTTGCACGCTGTGAACAGCTCCGGCAGGGCATTGCTTTACGTGAGAGCGTCTCCCACCTTCTGCTGGTCAGTAGCTGATCTGGGAGAGTAAAAAGCAAAATTTCTGCCTTGCACCAGTTGCAAAGAAAAATCAGTTGTCTGCCTCAGGAAAAGCACAACTGCCTCCGGGATTTTCTCCTTTTAAATTACCTTTGAGTTTGAGCTGGAATTTCGCTGGAATTTTGCTCCTCCTGCAGCCTGGAAGGTGCTTTCCGTGGGCACTGAGCTCTCCTGCCTGGCAGCAACTGGCCAGACCAGGCCTCGGCACGTGGCTCCTGTTGCAGCAACAGTCTTGTCCACAGATCCATAGGTACCGATGTGGAGGTCCGTCCTTAGGAGCCTTGGTTTCTGAATATGAGATTTCCGTCTGGAGAGTGTGTTTCATGGGTCTTTCAAAGAACTCTGCACAAAACTGTGGGTAAAAAGCATCAGCCTATACACCAGCCAGATTCAGCTAACAAGAATAATATTTAATTTTGCTGTAGGAGCCATTACCAGCAGAGTAATGTGTTCCCATTTTTCAGAATGAAAGCTAGAGATCCATTTTAGCTACGTCTTCAGAGTCATCCAGAGACTTAGCTCAAAGCAACTACCTGAGCATACACAGTTATACCCAGAGCAGACATTGGCATGGGGTGAGCAGAGAGATGCGTTACCATCACTTATGCATCACCTTGTCCACCCAGAGACAGGCCCGTATGGCTCTGCCTGGCCTTCTTGAGCGAGGACTTGACTGTCCATCTGTACAGCCTGCTGCTTCCCTCCTCCGTGCACACAGGGACCCGATGCCCAGGGCTACCTGCAGCAGCCGTGCACCAAAAGGCAAGAAAACGCAGGTTAGTTTCAGGAGGTTGTGAGAATTGCCTTGGCTCCACGGCAAAATGATGCTAAAAGTGTTGTGAGGGGAAAGAGACACTTAGTGGCCATCCTCCTAGAGAGACAGATAGCTTTGTGTTTTAAACCCTCCTGCTTTTACAGCCTTCTGTGTGTGTTTCATACAGTTCATTTCATTAAAAGAATTTCAAGGAGTTTCTGAATTTAAATTAACTTCATGACCAATAATAAATTAAAATTATCTCGCTCAATGTTTTCTTCATGCCCCTGTATTAATTATAAGATGCTTTATCTAAACCACTGAGTACAGTGTGTGAGATTTTTAAAAAATCACAAAATCATTAAAGTTCTTTTAATTTCTAATAGGAGTGAGTTAGATTTTATACTTTGGCAGTCAAGAATATATTCACAAATTTAGAACAAATACAAGATTTCTTGATTTTTTTGTGACATAAAATAGCACTTTTTCCCTGAAGATTTTCCACCTAATTAAAGAGCAGGTATTTATGGCGGCAGGAGTGCTAAACCTTTGCAAATCAATAACAGGACACACTACTATAACCATCTTGCCTTTTTATTGTTATAGAGAAAGAGGAGCGCATACAACATAATCACTCACAGATGTAAACTTGCAATGTCATTCTGACCCCTTGGGAATCAGAAAACTTCCACTCATCATTCACTGCAGTTTTTATCATAATGAACTGCATACATCAACTGTCAGCAACCATTTTTCTAAACAAAACACAGCTAAAAATAGTACTTACTAAAAGACCTTTTAAAGATTCTTTAAGGTACCAGCAAAATAAGCATGCACACTAGCAATACAAAACCATAGATACGTTGCCCTCCCCAAAAGCTGAGCTGTGCTGACAAATTCCCAGGTTCGGTGCTGGAATTCCAACTCCTGCAAAAAGCCAGGTCAGGATCTGTGCATTGCTTAAGTTCAAATCTCAGTGGGAGCAAAGCAACCAAAGGGGTTGCTTTAAACCTAGTATTTCACTGTAAAATAAAACCTGGTCTATGGTAAGAAGCTGGTCTATCACGTTACTGCTCTTTTATACAAACTGCATGATTTTGCATGTTTTTGGGTAGGTGGAAGGGGAATATGCACTTGCGGGCTGCACGAACACCCTCAACACATATTGGATCCTGTTGATGTATAAAGGGGTTTTCAAGATTACTTCACAGGACAAAGCAAACGTCCCACTTGAAATGCAGGTGCAAGGAAGCTTTTCTGTGCTGAGAGCCACGTGCCTTTCTGATGGCTTTGGCAGAGCCTATGGCAATGATCTCCTCTGTGGTATTTAGTATGTCTGCAAACAAAGTAGTAACTTGGCAGTAGGTTGCAGTTTTGATGCCTGCCCTAATGGGACAAAAAGGAGGAGAGGAGTTTTGAAAACATACGAACCCATCATAAAGTCTCTATCCTTACACTGATACCCTTGCAATCAGGAGAGCTGGCTTTTGCATTCAGCTTGGGGCTGCTGTTCACCACCAATGAATAAAAAGCACTTAAAATTTAAGTTTCCTCCCTGACTTAGCCATAAATTCTACTGTAGCCAAGTCATTCCAGCTTACTATTTTTTTCCAAGGGTACTTTCTAGAGACATTTAACAGGCTGCCTTGTGACTAGGGCTGAGATGAGCCTGGTTCACCACCCAGCAAAGGCTTTACATGATGCCTCCTGTGGCTCATTCTTTTGTAATCCCTCACGGAAATATGGAATGATCCTGACACCAGACTGCTCAAGGGACCCAAAACCTCTAAAATAAGCTTAGCAATCTTCCTCTCATGCCAGTCTGCAAAGCCAGGTGATGCTCATGAATGTATAATAAGGATGATGATAAAATAAGTATTTCTAGCCTGCTTGCTTTTTAAAAGTTACTAATTAACCTCATAACTTGCTGAGCAGCCTGACAGTAAAATATCGGCCCATTAATGAGAGAGAAATAAACATATTAACAGAAGTGGATAAAATAACTTTGAAAACTGCTTTTGTTGGCTATTTTAAGTCTACGAAAAATCATTTATTTCCTACAAGACTTTTCCATCAGGGTTATTTTCTGTTCATCTTCTCCTGCCTCCCTATCACCACCAAAAGAAAAAAAAAAGGGAAAAGTGAAACAATGAGAAGGGATTTGCTTATTTTTTTCCCCAGAATAACAAGGCCAAATCCTGTCTACCGCTGCAGGCTCAGATTGTGCTGTTCTCACTTCCTGCAACAGGGACGTTATCAGCATCAGCACTTTAATCCCCGCTATGGAGTGAAATTCTTCCCCATATAAAGTTCGTGAAAGAGCTATGGGCCATTTTGGTGGAAATTAAATGTTCCCAACTGACAGTTTGCAGGAGATTTCGGGGGGGCACAGGCATTTTGCAGGCTTTTTGCCAGAGCTCTCGGCAGAGGCCAATGAGAGTGCTTCAACCCAGTATGTGATTTGCTTAATGAAAGACACTTTTCCGGAAGATTTTGGCAAACACAACCAGCTCAATTGCCAGACAGTGTTCATGTGATTACAAATGTTACTGATCGCATTAGGTATTTAATAAATCCCTCCAAAAAGATCACAGCTACTGTGTGGCTCTGAAGAAATAAATGCTGTGATGCATAGTACCGTGTTCACCATGTACTGGACTATTGCTATAATCTCTACAATTTTGGGCAAATACCTTCCTTAAATTGCCAAGCAGTCAATGACAACTATTAACTTCTATATAAAAACAGGACTGCTTTTAAGTAACTTTTCAGCTACGCATCATTTCAAAATACCTTTTTTTTTTATGTTATGGCCACTTTCTGACATTAAATATATCAAAGAATTATTAAAAAATATATCCTTAGATATCTTCTCTTGGCTGGTATGAAATGATGACAGTCCACTGATTTTTCCAGATCTATGGCAATTTAAATGTGCTGAGGGTCTGCCCGGAGAGTCTCCGGACAATATTTGGCTTGAAATATGAGAAAAGTAAGATGCTGTCCTTACATAAAACCCATGAGCACGGCTGTCGCACTGTTTCTTCCTTTGACATTTCAGTAGATGCAATATCACACAGAGTAATGATAAAACACATCAAAGCAGGAACGCTCTGACTGAGCTGTACCTGTTTGGATAAAAATTGTTTTCCTTGTGCTGTGGCACAACTTGCCTGCTAGATCTTCTTGTAATTTATTGAGCAGAACTTCAAAAATGAGTGAGTGTCCGTTGGTCAAATCCCTGTGGTCATTTCAGTATATTGCAGGAAAGCAGTCACAGAGGCCTCTCTTTTCTGCTCTCAGAAGGAGGGTTTCTGTCTGTAAAAAAACATGAAATAACTGAATATATCACTTTGAAAGAATATATAATTGATTAGGCTTAATCCCTCAGCACAGCTGTAGTCAAGGTGCTTTGCTGAGTGAAAAATCATAGCTATTAGTGCTGGTTTTCATCCAGAAAAAGCAATTCTAAGTAAGTATGTTTAGAAGTGGGATGCATGGAGAGTATTTTTGTAGTTTGAATGTTTTCATTTTCATAGTTAACTTGCAGGGACTAGGCTTGCAAAATTATTAAAGTGTGCTTTACAAATCCTGAGCAAAATTCCCCTTTCAACTGCACTGCTTTTAATCCCTTCTGAATGATTGATGGTTTCCTGTTGGTGATGTCTTCAGGACTGTGTAATTTAATTGTAGCAGAGAGCCTGTTGTGCTCTCAGTTACACTACTGATTCTGCAGAATAACTCTGAGTTAAATCCAGCTGTCTTTCTAACCTTGTTCTCTGAAACCCATAACCTCTCAAGGCAGATCTACACTTGAGTTTGTGGCTCCTATTTTAACCTGAGTTAATTTATTGACAGTTGCCTTATGGCCAACTCCATTTGGAGACATGCCTCTAGAATCCCATCAACACCTTAAAAACCTCTTTTTATGCTTATCATTTAAAATTTCTGCATCCTGGTTTTGGGGAGTCTTGATATAAAAGCATTTCCAAGCTTTTGGTTTTTTTTTTCTCTGTATCTAGGAAAAAAATAATTTCAGAACCTTAACAATATTTAAGTATCATTTATTTCGTGTTCAAATATCCTAGCTATTTTGTGGATTCTGGCCTTGCCTTTTGAGAAACAAAGGCTGAAATTCTTGCAAGACTTGCAAGAGAGGTCTCCAAAGTAGCTTGTGAATTGACTTTGAAGAGTTTATTAAGAAGGAAAAAAAAAGGGCTTAAATTTACCAGGAATGGTGTTCACATCTCTACTGGACAGAACATAAAATCTTGAAAAGCACTTGTTCACAATCAGAAATCCCTGTGAAACAACAAGGTCTTTAACCAGCTGGTGTTCCTTTGATATGTTGCCTCCTGACAAACTAAAATCAGCAAGGGCTGGATTAGCAAAGCTGCCCAGCTCCCATGGGAGCAGTTGTGCAGTGACCTGCTCGCCCCGCTGTGATGTCTCTACTGAGCAGTGGGCTGCATCAGCACGGCCATTCCCTCTGGCCCTCATCGGTTTCTGCTCCACTCACTTCTTGGTCTTGGATGTCAAGCTTTTGGGAGCAGAGGCTGTTTTCAGAACTGCATTTCCCCCACTTCATGCCCCTCTACCACTTTCAACTCAAACTTTTGACACCCACCTTTGCATTAAAGAGGACCGCATTAAAGGGCTCACTTTCCCTGTCTTCCGTACCAGCTTACCGCAGCAGCATGTGTTATTAAATGCTGCTGCTCTCTTGTACGGTACAATGCTGAGTGAGTGAGTGCTCTCACTGCTAGCAGCCCAAGAGAGATCCTAAAATCATCTTAACATCACACAGGCTTATTGTCACTCAATGTAATGCCTTCAAGCTGTTATTACCACAAGCCCTGCCTAGGAATCATCAGTGACTTATGACAGGCAGGAAGAGCAGTTTTAGGAGCATTTAACTGTGACCTGAAAGACTGTGAATGAAAAACCTCAGTTACCAAAATGGAAGCCATGTCCTCCATGGGGTTTGGCCTTGTAACAGGGACTTTCCATACTCAAGAGGTCTTGAATAAAGTTATGTGGGGTAAAGCTTGAGAAGCCGATCAGCATAAGCCAAGCACCAGTGCTTGGGTGGGGAAGTGCAGATGGTGCCTTTCAGCAAGGGAAGGTCAGAATGTGCTAGTTGCAGAGCGCTGGCCACTGCGTTTCACATAAGCATCTCTGTATAATTCAATAACTTGTATTTAACTAAAGCATCTTCCCATGGAAAAACCTGGTGACATTTAAGAGAATGAACACAGCTATGACTACATAGTCATGCCATATCATGCATAGGTACAAAACATTTCAGCTGAAAAATCGAAACAGCTGAAACCCCCTTTTGCACCAGAACAGCCCACCAGTGCTGCAGGAGTACTGGTAGAGCTGCTGTCCCTCTATTTCCAGCCTGCAGCAGAAATTACTTAGCATTATGCTGCTGCCTGCCCAGGAAATTCTTTTGCACCTATACTATATTGCACTGAGAGCTCTGCCCTAATCAGCTTGCTATTGATAGTTCAAGAAAGCCAAGGTCACTCCAGCTGTGTGGGGCCCTACGTGATTGTCCAAGGTCACAGGAAACCAAAGGCAAAGCAACATAATCATCTTTCTGTATTACAGTTTGGGACACATTGTTGATTTACATCTCTTTGGTTGATTCTGCTGTGAATGACAATTTGAGCAGAGTGTGACTTTAAATGAACAAGAGGCTCTTCCCACCTACCAAGGAGATGGCATCAATCAAAGTCACCCAAAGGAACTAACTGGGAGATGTGGCTACAACTTCACCTTGGCAAAAGATGCTTCCCTGTCATGTTGCCAGTGTTTATGAAGTTGTTAGGCAATGAGAAGTTGCACAAGATAAATATAGAGACCTGCTGCCCCTTGCATCCTTCCGACAGCTCGGGGACCACCCGTGCATTTTAGAGGAGTAACTACTACCCCAGTCAGCTTTGCCTCTACTTATGAACCCACATCTGTCTGCATTGCTAAAATCAGGGCATTTACCATACTCTGAGTTTTCGTTCACTTCTGCACCACGAGGCAGGCATGTGAATTTATCAGGTGCTCAGTGTGCTGTGATAAGTACCTGAGCAAATTCACTTCTGACTTTTCCATGGAGAATATTGATGCATAAGTGAAGAATATAAGCACTCCCTCTCCTCCCTGTCTGCCCTGCTTGGCTTTTCTGTTGCTCTCCCATTCACCTTCTGCTCCTGTCCAGTGTGGTCAGACCACAGCTCAGAAGCAGTGTTTGAGATAGATAGAGAGAAAATTCATCTTCCTATTCTTTTCTCCTTCATATATCTTCTTTTCTTCTCTATATGTTGCAGGAGCTTTCTGGGTAATTCTTTGCCCTGTTATGCAAGAAGTCTGACTAGATGATCTTTAATGAACCTCTCCATCCTGTGAAAAATATTCTGTACTTGGTGCAATCCTATTTGCTGGAATGGAAGTGAGTCAGCAGAGATGTCATGTCTGCTGTGCACGGGCAGGCGGACCTGGCTACTGGAAGATAAAGGCTGAGGAGAAACATCTCTATAGAAACACATACCCGTGTGTCTAGATTATACGCCGTCTTCTTCAAATCCTGCAACGCCCTCTGCATGAACTCAAACGCATGGCAGTCGACACAGGGACGACCTGGAAAGAGGTGCAGTAAAAGGCATCTTTGTCAAAGAGATCTTGTACTCTCAAAATAAACAGTATTTTACTAGACACCCACACATGTGCGTGGACAACATTAGGGTGTCTGTGGACAAAGATGCATCAAAGCTTGTGCTCACTTCATTTGCGAAGACAAGCAAAAGCAAAATAATATTTTGCTAATGCTCTTCTGAGCACAGGCTTGATTCTGCCAGGGGCTGGGTGTCTTCATCCCCCAGCCTCTCAGTTCTAAAACCCTCAGGTCTCATAGGCGAGTTAAATCTCAGCCCTTATTCTGAAAACAGCAGCTGCAGTGGTTCTGAGAGCAGAGAGGCAGGTCTGGTTGTACAGGAGCCCTTGTGGAGCACTTTGGCAGGGGACAGAGCCGGATCTGCCTGTGCTTCCTTTCACCTGCTGCTGTATTTTCTCCCTGCCAGGAAGGCAGAGCATCCCACTGTCCCGGCAGCTGCTGCCGGCCCGCGTGCACCTTGGTACAGGGCAGGGAAAAGGCAGGGAAGGAGAGGAGAAGGAGGAAGGGACTTGATGACTGAAATGATTCACTCTATCCTGGGCTTGCCTGCTCTGCCAAGATTCGCCCCGCACTAATGTCACTCCCACCTTGGGGCTGTGACTCTCTCACAGTCTTAATGAAACGTGGGTTTTCAAGGGCAGAAATTGCAGTTCCCGCAGGGGATGCATCCCCGTGCATCTCCATGGGAGGAGGGAAAATGTTTTGCTGGTCATAGAGCAACCCTGACGGGGGAGGTGCTAAAATCCTTGTCACATACAGGCACTTGAGCTGCTCTAACAGAGCAGAGTGGGTGAGCAGCTGCTGCTCGGGTCACTAAGGAGCGTCCTGGTGCTGCAGGGTCCTGGGCACCTGCACGACCCCATCCTGGCTCCCTGCAGGACCCCATTCCCGACTCCCCCGGGGCTTGATGGAAGGGATGAGCCAGTGTCCTTGTGGCTCCATCGCTCACAAAAAGCCTCCCCAGGGCAGTGATGGGTCTGGGTCCGGGTGATGTTTGTGCCTCGCTCAGCCTCCCCCAGCTGCCCTCCACACAGCTCCCAGCTCGGGCAGGTTCAGACATGCGGTTTCACCCCAGCGATGTGGGGAAATGTCCCCACGGCCGTGAGAACAGCAGCACTTGCTAAGACCTTCTCTCCAGACCCAGCTCCAGGTGGCTTTGAGCATGCTTTTAAAGATATTCAAAACAAAAAAAAAAACAAAACTCAAACATTTTCAGTATTTTGGTATGAGAAAGGAAACTTGCATCCTTGATGTGCTTGCAGCAAATCTGTCATTCCCTTGGCACTGTGGCCTTCTCCCTGCTGCTCCTGTGGTGCGGAGAGCACCCTGCTCTGGCTGCAGCTCGGGAGAGTGCCACACACCCTGCAGTGCTTGTCACCAGAGTGTCCTAAGAATCAGACCTCATGGAGGAAAAAACAAACTAAAGGTCATAAATGAACATCTCCTGACCCTCACAATGTGGAGAAAGTGCCTTTGAGAAGAGCAGTGAATTACTTGAGTGCAAGCCAGGAAACCTTCCTGGGCCCTCATGAAGGCCATGACTCTGCAAGAACATCCGCTGGCATTGGCACCAGCCAAGCACACAGGTGTGGACAGGGAGATGCTAGTGGAACTGCACGGCCGTGCCAAGTGACTTTTGCACTTCTGCTATCCCTGCGAAAGCTGCTGCTCACACATCAGAGCAGCTTCTGCAATAAAATGGTGGTGGTGCTGAGCACATTTGCCCGTGCAGATCGGTGGGTTCCATATCAGATGCCACGACTTGCACTAGCACACGGCAACTTGAAGCAGTTCCTTAAATAAAATAGATTAGGCAATAAGTAGTATTTTCCCACTCCCCCAACAGTCTATACCTGCACTCATGTTAATTTACCCATTGCTTCCTGCATCCAGGAAAAGCTGTGGCATCTACAATGTCCTGTGGCAACAAGTTCCACAGCTCAGCTAATCACTGTGCAAGCAAAATGCTGATTTGTCTGCTCTAAATTTATCATTTCTGCTTACATTTGCTGCCTCCTTTTGCAGTGCAAGGCACAGTTAGTCTATATTCATTATTTTTACCTCATTTATGACTTTGCTGATCTCTATCACACCCTGCCTCAGCTCTCTTTTCCAGAGTGAGGAGTATTAGGCCTGTCTAGGTGGACCCAGCCTCCCTTAATGCTTTCTGTGCTTTTTATCGGATGCCCTTGGACATTTCTCAAAAGTAGCTATGACTAAGGGTTTAGTTTCACAATAAGGTTAAATAAATCTAAGTGTGTGCAACTGTCAACAGATGTAGTCCCACCTTCCTTTCTGTCCTAAGCTACATGTTCCGCACCTTCCCTTCTTCACAGTGCGAGGGACCGTGAAGTTGTTTGCTCCATTGGTTGCTAATTTCCCTTTTTTCCCCGCAGAGCAGCTCCCTGGACTGTTTGAATGTACAGGGCTTTGAGCCAGGACAAGAAATGGGGCAAGGGCAGGAGGCCAGGGGTTGGGGAAGGGCACAGGCAGCATAAACTTACATGAGCTCACAGCAGTCATGAAATCAAACCTGAAGTTGCAGCATAGCAAAGTACAGCGAAGTACAGCAAAGGGCTATTAATTCTTTGCTGACAGCTGGGAACAGGCTATCATTCATAGGGAGACTTAACAGGTTTGTGGATTAACATAATGAGAATTATCAGGAGTCAGCTATAATTCTTTAAATGGATCCTGCCAGCATGAAGGCTGTATGTGTCTGCTTGGGGAGAAACGGGGGAGGTGTGCTTAAAATATGCTTTTTGGCTACATTCTTGGTGAAGAACTAGAACTGAAAACACCATGGAAGTCTAATTTACTTTTCCTGTGCTTGTTCTTTGTATTTCATGCACATTGGCTAAGGAAACCAGACTGATCAGTTTCTGTTTTTCAAACTCCATATTTCAGTTTTTCAGTGAATAATTTGAGTTCTAAATGCAGGGGGAGGTTGAGGAAATTACTTCTATTTTTTAGTGGATTGTACTGAACTTTAAAGTGTTCTCTGCAAACATTTGCCACACCACTTTATACTCGAACAGTCTTTTGCAAATGCAAAGTGCTTGTGAATTTAGTACAAGGACCTGATTAATCACTGCTAATTCACATTCTTTAATTTGCATTCACAATAAGCTGGGTATTGCTCTTTTTGATTCGCTTGTAAGCAAAGTGGAGAGCAGGAGATGATTCCCTAAACCAGGTGTCACTACCACCCCACAGGGCAGTATGTTTGTGCAATACAGAGAGCTGTGATTCCCTCACACCCCTTCACTGCCCTCCGGTGTCTCCCACGCTTGCACTTACCTCTCCTATAACTAGTGAGGACAAAACACCACCGAACTGAGCATATTGGGTCAGTAAATGTTTATTCTCCCTTATACTTAGCAAAAACAGAGTTACTATGGTCAATGTCAGTCATGTCTTTCCTGCTTGCACTACAGCCTCATTTCTCCCTCTGGGTCATTTAGGCTCATTCAGCCACCAGTTTACCTGGGTTGACAGTGTGGACTTAAGCACCTGCAATATGGGACGTGCGCATAGGTGGTGTTGTTTCTCTTGCCCCAGTGTGGGCCAGTGATATCAGCTCCTTGGTAAGAAACAGTCAGTGGAGCTGTGTTGTAGGACAAGATGTAGGAATGTCTGTACTAGATCAAACAGCCATTTACAATCATGTTTCCATGCAAGGAAACCCATTTACAATCATGTTCCCATGCCCGGAAACATGCATCCCTATCAGACTCCCAGGCCTCAGCAATATGTGACTTACAGTGTTCCCAAGCCAGAAGAGGCGATTCTGCATCTAACAGCCCTTTCTGAGACTTTTCTCTCTTGAACTTTCGTAATTGGGTACACTTCCATATAAACTTTTAACATCTGCAGTGTCCTAGGGAAGGAGCTCCCCAAGTTAGCTATCAGAAATAGCACTAATGAGCAGAGGAAGGCACTTGGAGTGGTTAGCAGCAATGCAGCTCTCTCAACAACCAGCTAATTAGGGGCATCCTGGCTTCCTTAAACAATCACATCCACACACAAAAAAAGCCAACACAAAGCAATCATTATCAGCAGGGAGCTGATCATGAGCTCTTGGCCTCACTTCAGACAGAAATAACTTCCCAGCATTTGTAGCAATGCTAGCAGGATAAACCTTCCAGCCTCCTTATTCAAGATAGAGCAGCCTCCCTCCTCAGAAAGACTCACTCCTGCCTTCTATTCCACATCCTCAAATGCAAGAGCAAGATAAACCTTTCCCAAGGGCTCTTCAGGGGACTCCGTAACCTGTCACAAGATGTAAAAAGCCCGTCACCAAGACACGGTTCTACAAATAAAGCAAGAGTTTTCAGTACTAAGTGGAATGAGGAACTACTCTATACTTTTTTCGCTGGTCTAGTTTTGCTAACAAAGACATGCAAAGGGCTCATATAATGTATTACTCAATCACCATATTCTCCTTGAGAAGACAAAATGGACTAGTTGCCACAAAAATTATTCAAGTTAATTAAGGCACACCTGGAAAATAAGCATACATAACAGAGATGAGTGTGATATGAGAACTACAGCTGGACAGAACCCAAACTTGGTTTGTAAACAGCTACCTTCATTTTTTTTTTCCCTTCCAGAGGTTATTTTACATTTCCAATGAGTGAATAATTCACGGTTGTTCGCGTCAAAAAAAAAAAAAAAAGAGAATATTGACCCCTTCTCTTACTTCTTTGTACTAATACATCATCCTAGAGCTAGGGAAGTTGAACTAGAGACTTGTTCAAAATCATGTTAATACAGAGCTGGAACTCCCAGCTCCACGTGCTGTGCACAGTCCAATCCATCATATTTCGCTATTTTGCTTTGCGGAGCAGCAGCCTGATTTCAGAAATCGGCACGTGTTTTACAGACACACTTGTTGGGCCAATTGCCCCCATGTCAGTCCATAGCACTTACAAGAAAGTTGAACTTGACCTTTTGTTCCAGCCAAGCACCACCATGCCCCAAATGCAATGCCCTGGCAGAAATAAACATGATTTCCCTTCTAACAATACCCAGTCCAGCACGGACTTTGTATGCAGAGTGGCAAATCTGGAGAGCCGGCTCTCGAGAAGCAGAGCAAAAAGACCTACAACCAAAGACTTCTCAGATAAGATCAGATGGATTAGGGATGACAATACAGTATTATTCTTTCCTAGGTAACTGGGAAACCGGGTTTCTTTGCTTGCTTGCTCTTTCTACGAGGGTTGTTTTCACGTGGTTTGCTGCAGGCTACAGAGTCACCGTTATATCCTTACACACGAGGCTATGCCGCAGCCCCCGGAGCTGGAAACCTGCGTGGATGGGGCGGGCGGGCCGGGGGTGCATGGGGAGGAGGGAGTGCAGCCCAGAGGCACCTACTTTCGGCTGGAATGACGCTCCCCGCGTCCTGGCTGGCCCCCGCAGGCCGCACGCTGAGCAGGCCGAGCACCGAGAGGAAGGGGATGGCCACGCGCACCACGCTCCACGCAGACGTCAGCGCCATTACTTCATCAATAATTCAGGCCGTCTTCGCAGCCTGGAAGGAGGAGAAGGAGTGAGATCGGCAGCTCGCTCCCAGCACGCTCCGTCCCCCCAGGGCAGCAGAGGAGACGGCGCTATCACCGATGCCCGTGTCCCCGCCGCCCCACACCACGCACATCGCGGCCGTGACCGCGGGGATGCGGGTGCCCCAAGGTGCTGGCCAAGTACCTGGTCGTCCTCTGCGCTGGTGTGACAGACCCTCGGAGGGAGCTGCAGCGAGCCGCGAGCCTGCGCGCCGCACCGAGCATGCGTCCCCCCTCGCATCTCCCCCGTCCCTGATTAGGGTCATTGCCATGGAGATTCGCTATAGCAACACTGACAAATTGGAGCTGCCAAGTGGAGGAAAAGATTTAAAGGAGCGGATTTAAAGGGACCGCAGTGACGGCCGGGGCTCTGCCCAGGCACTGCCTCTGCGCCCCAGGCAGCCACCTCCTCCCCTGGGTGAGCACGGGTGGCCGCAAGCCCTCTAAGCGGCTCTTGGGCAATATTTGTGTGTTAAAACAGGCAGCACCCGGCCCTTGTTGTAGCTGCAGTTTACTGAAAGTGAAGTTCTGCTCCAGGAGGTTTCAACTGGAATGAAAACTCAGAAGTTTGCTCGGAGGAAACAAGACCTGCAACTGCCCTCTTGCTCCCTGTGTCAAGGCCCATTAAAAGCTTAGTGCAACTCTGAGTACAATGAATCCTGGTGGACAAGGAAGCCGGGAATGTAAATCCTGCACAGCATCATGCTAAGTAGCCCTGATAACAGCCCATCAAAACTGATAACAGCCCCATCAAAACTGGTGCACGGCCAAATTTTAGCAATACTCCCTTCAGGATCGAGTTTTCATCTGGGATTTTGCCAACAGGCCGTGTCCAGACAAAGCTCGTGCAGGAATCCTCCTGGACAGGCCATCTCAATAACCGTTTGGCTGAACCCAAGCCCTCAGAAAGTGGAGGGAATTTGTAAAAAAAAAGAGGCTTTGAAGACCTGGTTGCCTCATAATGTGGTTAGACATTCAAACTCACAACATATCTATTCAATCCTCTGTTTAGTGATTCTCCTTAGGAAAAATATTCCACTTTCTCCCACGTCCTGGTCAGGAACAGAAGAAATAATGTGCCAAATTGTGGCAGTATCACCGTTTCCAGGCTGGGACAGAATTTAACACTGGTTTTCTTCAGCCATAGGGACCACCACTGGCAAAACTCTACTGCTTTGCTTGCTTCTCTGTCTTCCCTCAGAATTGCTCCTCATACGCCTCCTTTCAAACCTTTTGCTTTTGAATGAGGTTAGTTTGAAAGTCATCCCAGAGGACTCCAGGCTCTTGACTGTTTTCTGACAAAGTGGAATTGCTCTGTGCGGATAAGACAGGACCTGCAGTGGGTCAGCCCGGAGTAGTGTGTTTAATTCCCACAAGAATGACATACGGAGCTATTTTTTTTTTCAGCTCCAAAGTGCAAGTGGAACCCAGGTTCCCTTGTGTAAAGGGTCCAAATGAAGGTCTCAGTCAAAGGGTCTATGGAAAGTGTGTCAGGGCACACGTGTTCCTCAGAGAGGCTTCCCTGATTCCAAAGGAAGCTGAGACTCATAATCCGAGCTCGGAAGTTGGATGGCTAAATAGGGTGAGATGGCCCATTTTACATTATCTCTTTTTTCAGAGGCCCTCAGATGCCAGCTGAAGGAATAGCTTTATAAGAGTTAGGATGTAATGGAATAACATCGCTAAGTTTGTCTATACACTGCTCCTGCAGTGGTCACAAAATGTAGCCCTCTTCTGCATAGATTTAAATAGCACCAAATGGAAATGGAACAAAATCAAAACTTTACATTTCCAGTAACCCTGGCATATGTATTTCTTGACCACAAACATTTCATGGAACCAAAGGCCATATCATACTTGTCATACACGAGCTTAAGGAAGAAGATAGAAAGTAATTTCCTACAGATGCAATAGCCTTGATAACATGGAAGAAGTTGTTTAATACTTTTTTAAGGATATAATCTTTTCTAAGAGTGAAATCTCTTTCATAATCGCTTAGTCTTTCCAGTAAGTAGGTTGAACAAGAAGCAGAACACATAATAATTCCCAAATTCTTCATTTTAAAAGCAGCCCTGTATTAGGAGTTTAGGTCTCAATTTCCACAAGCGTCAGGCACCAACTCCAGGTTATTTCAAAGCATTTTTTTTTTCCATTTTTTAAATGTAAAGGAGAGTCTCAGCATATCTGAGAATGGTTTAAGTTTTATTTATTGTGTCTATGCGACTTTATGCTTTTGTGGATGAAACTAGACTGGCAAGGAAGAAAATCAAAGCTATGAAACACAGTCCAAAATGCTGATTGTGAGACAGATGCAAAGATACAAACCTCAGAGCCATATCCTGCCTGGGACTAAATAGTCTAGTTACTAATAATGATGTTTTCAGACTTGTTGACATCCTCATCCCTGCATGACAACAGCATGATGGGCTGCAAATTGTCTAGATCCCTCCTCAAAGCTCAGAGCTCTGAGCAGTCTGCAGCTGCCCTGAAAAACTGTCAGTGTAGGGAACCTACAGACCAGTATGTACATACTGCAGTACATACTGCAGACCAGTATGACTAATTGTTACCTTGAATAATGAACAAAGTCCAAGAAATTGGTGGGAGTCCATCTGAAGGCTGTGGTATTTCCCAGAGGACTCTCTGAACTTTTTTTTTTCCTACAGAGAATCCTCAAAAAAATCAGAAATTTCTAGACATTTACTGGGGAGATGATTAGTGAGGATAGATGGGTAACTCCCTAAAAAACTCATTTCTTGATGCCTGAATGTTGAAAGTTACATTTTTGCAGTGAGAGAAGAAAATGTGTTAAATTAATTAAGATCACTAGTATTAAAGGCTCTGATTAAATATATATGCATAGAATGAAGAGGAAGACAAGGGTCCTAATTTTAGAACTCTGTTATTTTATGGTCATGGTAAGCTACATGGCTAAGGACAAAGATAGAGCAATCTGGTAATGTATTAATTGAATAAGAGAGTGGCAAGAGAATATAGACACAACCTCAGAGAGGTCAAGTCACAAAATGAGATGCAAATAGTGAGAAACATGAAGAGTAGAGAGAAAGCATCCTCTAAACATATGCAGGATATGAGGAAGATGGGAGAAGAATTTGTTCTCCTTTCAGTGTAAGGGGAAACTGATCAAGATATTCACTGGAAAGAGTCACAGTGCTTGATATCTGTCATCACAAAACAAAGTCACCTACCGAGGAAGTGACTAGAACAACCAATACAAGTGAAAACAGTTTAGGCAGGAATGGCTTAGCAAATTTGCTGAGTGTATTTGCAGTGGCTGTATTTTAAAAAGGGGATGAGATACTGCAAAATCAAAGTGAAAAAAAAAAAGAAAAAAAGCAGTTTACATTTAATCTCTGGAAATAACAGGAAAAAATAATCAGTTTGCAAGTGGTCAGCAAACACCAAGAAGAAGAGTGACAAAAAAAATTGTTGAAAAATGAGTGAAACCAGTTTACTTTCCTTCTATGACATGTTAATAGGTCTTGGGGACCTGTTACAGAGGGAAATACACATTTAATTGACTTCAGGAATGCTTCTGATACTGTGTCATACAGCAGCCTCAGAAGCAAACTTAAAAAAAAAAAACGAGTCTAAGGTTAGCAAACGTTCAGATAACTCTGCTGGGAGTTAGCAATGGGTCACTGTCACTGCAGAGATCTCTCACAGGCTTCTGCAGAGTCTCTTGGGTTAAGGATTATTCAATATTTCATTAGTCAACTGGATAATGAATAAGCAGAGGGGTTATTTACAGTGGTTGTAATGCCACTCTGGGAGTTTATAGACAATGCTGGAGGATGGGACTAGAATTCTAAACCACATAAGACAAGCTAAAAAAATTGGTCTAAAAACAGAATAAAAATTGACAAAGGGAAGAATTAGGCACTATGCTTCATCAGGAATAATCAACTGTATCTATGCAGAATGCAGAATGGCAGCATAAGTGGCACTTCTGTAAGGAGCAAAAGAATCACAAGCTGCAATAAGGCTACAATATTGTGTGGTTGCCAAGAAAAGGCAATTACAGTGGGATGTGCAGAAAGGAGTGTGATGGTTTAGACTGTTCAGCACAAGGTCTTACCTGCAGTATTGAATCTATCTTTGGTCACTGCAGTACAAGTGTGCTATGAACTGGGAGAGACCCCAGCGACAGCAGAAACGAGCGGGGCTTTAGAGCTCAGGTTCTCCAAAAACAGCTGAAAGAACCGGGGTTATATAACATAAAGAAGAGAAGGGGACATGATTTTTTTTTTCAAGGACATAAAAGGCTGTTGCATAGAAACTAGTTCTGAGCATCTTTGGTGGATCAGACAAGAAGTAGCAGGTTAAATTGCTTCAGGAAAGCACCAGCAAAGCCCCTGGAAAACTTCCATTTTTCCTTTTGCAGTTACCAGGGCAAAAGCAACTTTTTTCTGGTATAAACAAGTAAGATGGCTGGAAAGCATTCGCATTTTGCAATTGGTCACTGAAAAAGGAATTCAGAGAAATTTAGCCACAGGACAGTTACCAGTGCTCACAGCTTTGTAATTCTCATTTAAATAACTATTTTAGGCTCCTGCACTATAAACCTTTTAGCACATAAACAGAAGAAACTGCATTTTCTTTTCCAACAGTCTTCTCAGGCCCAGAGCAAGACTGAAAATCAAACTACTCTATATTTACTTTGTCCTTTATGACATGAGGTAACGATCACTTTTGTTTGATGGATCCATATCTTTGGTAAACACTAAGGTAGAAAAAAATCTCCCTCATGGAAGTGACAAATTTGCTGCGGGCAGCGCTGCTTGACAATTCTCCATCTTGGGGCTTCCTGGAAAACCCTTCAAGAATCCAACCACAAGCTGAGCCCTGGTCGGCCTCTGAGGGTTCAAGATCTTCCAGTTGTCCCAGCGAGGTCCATGCAACACTTCCAGAAAGGCACGTGGCCTAAAACAGGGAGAGCGATAGGAACTCAACATTGAGATGCCCTTCAGTGCACAAACTATTCAATCCCAAGAGGCCTCTTACACCATTGTGTAGGATGTGAGAAAGGATATGGGCTAAAAAGCCTTCATAGTTTACCAAAAATCAACAATTCAAGCCAAGTATAACAAGCCTCTTTAGACAAGGCTAGAATACTTTCTGATATACAGGAAAGGCTGTTGTCAAGCAAGCTATGGTGGAGTAAAGGTCAATGGTAGTCTTCTGGTTCAAAGGAAAAAGTAAGAACTACCAAGATCCCATGGCTTTCCTGGTTTATATTTTAAGGTTTGCACTGCAGCAAAACTAGCAGCTGAGCGCTTTGCCAGATGTAGGGTAAATTAGACTATGGGCAAGGGCTCCGTATAATTTGTGTACATACAGCCTCAATGCTGTGGACACCAAAGCTGAGCTATTTTCCCTGCCTATTTGCCTTACTGCTACCAGTCTTGCCCCTGTCTGGAAAGATATAAGCAAGTAATTTTCCTTGCTTGAGAGCTGCATGTAGAACTCCCTTCTGTGTTCTGAGTGCATTTAATTTTCAGCAGGTATCTATTAGGTTTTTTTTAGCATCCGTGGGGGTTGGACCATTGCTCTGTGGCTGCCAAAACCAGAGCAACAGACGGTGCAGGCAGCTTTCCTCTGAAGGGCCAGTATGTGCATATTGAAAGGGGAGGTGGGGAGACTCCATGGTGTTTAAGAAAAGCAATTGATTTCTAGGACATGGTTCAACCCTCCCTAGTTAAAACTCTCAGTTTTACATTGTGTATAAACCAGGCCATACTTTGAATGTGCAATATCCCAGCTGTCGAACGCATTTAAACATCGTTCCGTTCCCTCTTCAATGCAAGACTGAACTGTGCATTAGTTATATTCAGTGCTGCTGGCTGAAACCAGATACTTTTCACAGGCTGGAGGCTTTTTTACAGTGCAGACCTAGGTGAGGGAGAATGCAAGAGCAGCTCTGGCAAGAAACCATGTGTATCCTATTAACTGCATGGGTGATTTGAGGGGCTGCTGCTTGACTAGGGAAGAAAAATAACCAACGATACCCAGAGGTTTTAAAAGCCTTGGCTATACCCATGCACAAGTGAAAGAAACAGTCACTTAAGCCTTTCTCAGTCAGTCCTAATTTTATGTTGTGGTTGATAAGTGAATAGATACAACCTTATTAAATCTGATACTGCTGCAAACTTGAAAGTTAGTGTGAATTTATGCAAAGGAATAAGCCAAGCTTCACCATACTCTGTGCAGAAGCCATAAAAATAACAAATTTTGTTGGCATTATTTGCCTAAGTGAATGTTGGTTTGCTTAAAAGTCAGGCCAAATTTGAAATAAAAATGCACTTTTTGTTAGCAAAACCTTCCATCAATTCAGACTAGACACAATTCTGTTACACAAAAAAGCTCCCACACTTCCTGTTCATTTCTTAGAGCAGATCTCTAGACAAAAAACCTTATGTACATCAAATTGCCATGCATTAAAATTTCTTTGCACTTCAAGATAAATAGAAACTGTGTTTTGCCCCTACTTTATAGCTATCAGTCAACAAAAGACCCCAATTCCTGTAATGCAACAATCCACACTCCACGGTTCAGAAAGCCTGTTGCATACTCACCCCCTCAGTTTCGTGATTTCTTCATTTCTGTCAGTGGTACCTACCAGTTACTGCATAGTCAAATGTTCTATGGAGTTTAGGAATAAAATACAAGATTAGGTGTGAACATAAAGGTCTAATCTCAGGGAGCTAAATGAAAATAACATAAATGCTTAAAAAAATGTAACAATTATACGTAGCTCTCATGTTTGCCAGAGCACAAACATTAAAGCACACGCAGAGCACTGAGATCCCCCGACTCAAAACCAAGATTTTCAGTGCTGAGCCCCCTTGAAACCTTGTTCCACTTACCCTGTGGAACGGTCTGACTCGCATAACCAGTCAGCAGTGTTTCCAGCTGATCTGAACCCAAAGAAGAGTGAGGCTATATGAAGCATAGTGCTGTTCCAACAACTAGAACTTAAATGACCAGGGAAGTGCGGCACCACATCCTTTGATTTAAATGACAACGGGCGCTCAAGTCTAGTGAAGACAAACTGATGCGTTACGTAGGTTTTCAGCAAGGGCATGGTTCAGAGCAGAAATCAAGTGATGACAAAAATCTGATTCTGGAAAATACAGATCGAGTTTTGGGAAATACTCCTTGGCATGGGGTATTGCAAAAGTATCCCGAGAGATCTCGTTTGTCATATCCAACCTAGATCCAGCCTCACAGTGAAGACCAAAGCAAATGCAGAATCACTATTGTCAAACTGTTCCTCCTGTAGGTCTGCAGCCCTGACTGACAGGAAAAACAAGCAGAAGTAGATCAACATAAAAAACAGAATACATGCAGATAATAAAATATATGCAGATATTTTTATTTCTTTTCTCATGGCCTCCACCACCTAAACAGGTTTTCTCCTGTTCATTTTTTTTAATTCAAGAGCTAAGAGGCCACAAAAATATTGGTTCTGCTACTCCCCATCTCTACAAAGGTCAAGTCAGAAAAGCAAGCAGGACTAAGAAAGTTAAGGAGTATCTCCATGGAGATCAAACTGAAAACCTGGATCCATTTCGTATTGGTCTGTTAGATAAAAACAAATATTTTGTTTGAAACTAGAGCAACAGACAGACATATTTTACATTAAATTTTATTTAATACGTTCATAACAGCTGAAAGTGTGATGGCCAACATTCAGTGCAATTAACATGACGAGATCTTTGTCCCAAATAGCTTTCAGTGCAGCCACAAAGAGACACTACAAAGGGCAGCAGAGGGAATAAAACAGGACAAGTTGTGGAGTAAGAAGGCCGCATGGTTGTTCCAGTGGTCCTGTTAAATACATATAAAACAACACTGGATTTAACAGGGGCCTTTGGATGCTGAGAAAAGAAATGCACTTTTGTAGGAGGCACAGTGGCAGGGATGTAAGGATGTCTGGATGAGAAAGTCAGTCTGTTGTACAAATGCTTTCTAGTCCTTGCACTTCCTCTATTCATATTAAGAATGTACCAGGTTTGCAGAGGGCAGAGAAAATACTGTATGTGAAGATGAAGAGGGACAAGAGGCAAAACAGTGTCAGGAAGCTTCAAAGACACAAGAATGTAGTTTTCCTAGCTCGGTACCAGGAGCACAACAACATGCAGTTGTCCTCAGACATTTCTGACCTGCCCAAGGATGCTACAGAGGAGGGCACTGCTGTAAGGTTTATTACAGCGCGGGAGTGATGGTCAGCACATCCAGTGATCAGCACACACAGGCCTGAGCAAAAGTCCAAGCTGTGAACCTGAGAAGGTTCACAGCTTGGACAGGCTGTAGGTGAAGAGCCTCATCATCCTACCTGCTCTAAACTTGCCTGCAGCTGATGCACACAGTTCTTGTTTGGGAGAGGAGTGCAGGCAGTCATTCACCACCTCTGTGTTCAGCCACCTCTTTTTCAGACTGGAAACTCATAGTCTTTGCACATTACTTTGGATTGTCCTAGTTGCTTTTGTCTGCAGTTTGTCTAGTTCTACTGTAGTCTTTTCCTCTATAAAAAGTGTTGACTCTTGTCAGTGTCAAATTAAACCTGAGCATCCAAATGCAAATCTTCAGAAGTTTCTCTCTTTTGCTCAGAACAGATACTCTGGTTGCTGGTCTATAATGTCCTGACATCTTGTCAATCCTTTTTTAGAATTTGTTCCATATAAGCCATCTTCCACTCTCTGCTCTGTTGGTGTTTTTAAACAAGAGGTGACAGTGAGCAGTCATTCGGATAAAGAAAAATAAGTAAGGACGATTCTAAACAAGCTTAAAGCAAGTCCTAGTGGAAATTCCTGGTTCTAGTGGATCTTCTGCAGGCCAGAAAGAATTTCGCTTTTTTTTAGATGCTGAACAAGAAAATGAGAGATGCTATTTGTCATTTTGCATTTACTGCCCTCTTGGATCTCCATCCAGGCTTGCAGAGATTGCACAGAATCATCAGGATGGGGGACAGGAGTTTGCCAGGAAATCCCTGGGCCTGCAGGGAAGGCGATACCACGCTGGAAGGGGGAACGGAAGGCGCAGTGGAAAGGACAGCCGAGGAGGCCTGGCTCCAGAAAGGCTGCCAAGCCCTCGTGCGTGTGAGGAAGGGCTGCTCTGGGAGAGTGGCTGAGCCGGGGCTTTGCAGTTACTCTTGTTTTGCCCAGCAGTTATATATGAGCAGTGCCAGTCTCCTGTGGGGTGTGGAAGGGCTTAGTGAAAAATACACACAACCCACAGGTTCCAGGAGGGGAATGAAAAAAAAAAATAGAAAACAAAACAAAAAGCAAAACCCGGGATTCCTTCTCCCATGCACAGTGAACTTTGTTGGCTTATTGTCCTGATCCCCTCCAGAAGGGCATGCTGGCTTTTTTAGTGCACAGAAATCGGCTTTCCAGATCTGTTTTAGCTGTGGACAGATGCTCATTTTGGAAATCTCTCAGTCTATTAGTCAGTTAGTCTGTTGTGTTCCCCTACTAGCCAGTTGTTTCTCAGCACACCTAGAGCTGCACTGCTGGAGCAGTTGTTGTGACTCCTCTCTAAAACCCTTCCAGCAAATGTCACTTCCTGACATTTTATTTAGGGAGGTGAGGCTGCAGACAGGCATCTGCTGCCAAATTCAGCTGAAGAGGTTTTCACCTTGAGATGTCCAGCTCCCTTCCATTCCTCATGCCTATTAGCTAGCACCTGCAGCCTCACTGTTGGAGTGGTCTGAGAAGGCTCTAAATCATGTCAAACTCAAGAATATCAACTCAAACTGTTCAGCTTCATTCACTTGTAGGTGGGCAACAAAATAATAGTGTTGGGGAAAAATCAGCTCAGCTTTCTGATGCACAACTCTTCCTTCATGTCTGAAACAACAGAGCTGCTTCCAAAGGAACTATAAGGAGAGATTCAAAACTTCACAGTTTAGTCCTTGCAGTATCACAGAATGATCAATGTATGACTGACCTAACCATTGTGCTTCATCTGAAATAAAGTAAAGAAAACTCACAAGAAGAAACTCCTTGGCAATGCACGTAGTTCATAACCTTCTACATCGTGATCCTGAGCAGCTGCTGGTGATAAGGTCTTGGTACAGCTGGAACTGGCAAGACTGCCTAGTCATGCTCTTATTTTCCTTTTCATATTTTTCTATTCAATCCATTTAACCTGCTAAGGTAGAACTATTTATAGACACAATGGTTTTAAAGTGGACAGTCCAGGAAGAGGAGATGAAGAAATGCAAGGTTTTACTTAAAAGGACGATACCCTTACCCAGGATAGAGGTCATTTGGTCCAAGTACTGCATATGTTCCTCCTCATGACACATACCTCGTTACAGCTGACAGAACTGCAACACGTCTGAATGTGGTCACAGTTCACATAACAAGCAAAAAGGACGTTCATCATCTTTAACAAAGGCAAAACCGACAGAGACCACAAGTTCCTTTCTCAGTATAATTGGGTAAGTTGCCAGGATACGCCGACACTAGAGACAAAAATCAGCCACAAGTGTCTGTAGAACGTGGCTGGCCATATCCTGTGGGTTACACTTGGCCACTTCTGATTTAAAAATCAAAGTAAGTAGCATTTTCCCCCATTCTGATACCAAGTAACAGATTTATTGAGCCTTTACTGGCAACACTGAGAAGGACTATTTAAAAGAACAAAAATCAGAACAAACAAACATATAAGACACAAACCCCAAGTTTCCTCAGTACATTGGGGCAAACATGCTTGCAAAATGAACTCCATAAAGCTGTATTTTATACAGCTGCTTTTTAAAAATGGCTGAACAGGTGACACTCCTTGGCTGGCGTCCACGACTCAGTTTAGCAGATTTGCAGCTACACAGTCACACAGATTTCTTTTTTCCACCTGAAGAAGAAGGGTTTCTGTCTATAAGAGGGGAGAACAAAAACAACATCAAAACACGAGTGTCAATACTATAAAACTAACTAGCTCCCCCCAAAAAGTTTGTTTTACTTCTGTTGTAAGATTTGAGATTGGTTCGATAAGTTGAGGCTCATGGTAAGTCAGGCTTACTGCTTGCTGAGCAGTGGTGTAATTTAGCTTCTACCTGGTTACCTGACATATGAACAGCACAATACTTCCTGTGACACTGAAAAATTCAGTCTGCTGCACATTTGTGTTTTACACATTAGTACATCCACTGTATGTCTGGGTGTTGTCTTTTTTGTTTGAAGTGACTTTTCTTTCATACAATCTTATTTTGATTGCTCAAGTTGCCTTATGAGCAGGGCTTTAAGAAAACAGACATTAGAAATTCCCTTTTTATTTAGAAATAGATTCAAAATTTAAACCCTATTACTCTCTGGATTAACTACTGGAAGTAACAGAGATAAATTACCCATTTTTAAAATATCTTTTCCTGCTTATCTACTGTTATTATGTACTCTGTTAGTGACTCAATAGACAGTGGGCACTGACCTGGCACGTAACAGTCACAGTTCAAACCTGGGATGGAATCGCTGGCTTCATTAGAGAATGGGATCCCAAACCCATGTGAGCAGAGGTCCCCCCAGCTGAACTGCTGTTCATAAACAGCAAGAAATCATTACCCTTCCCATGAGTGGACCAGGAGCTTTCCAGAGCTATGGATATGATCAGAAAGGGCCTATATCTTCTCAGCCTACAAATGGATAAAAATAAGGGAAGGAAAAGCAGAGCTGCATAGCGGAAATGTAGGAGCCCTTTCTCTCTAGCACACACAGACTTAGCTTCTTTGAATGTTTGGAGCTCTCGTGGCTTCATGGTGAAGCACTGAGCTGCATGTCTCCAACATCAGACACAAACACAGTTTGTCTGTCCAGAGTGAAATTGTATCTGGGAATCAGTGGGACACAAGAGAAGGCTTCATCCTTATTGCTATGTTACACACTAGCTGTGGGAAATTCACTCAGCATATTAATCTCCATTTTTCACACAAAAAGGGCATTAGCAACTCAAAATGTCAGTGAAATGCAGCCTTAATCCACCTGTCTCATGTTTGTCATGTGAAATGGGATAACTCTGTGATCAAAGACTTAAAAGCTGTGCTATCCACGGACACACATTAGCTAAAGGCACCTGGGAGTACAGCCAGGCTAAAGCATCCTGCTTACCACTTTCATAGTACAGGAGAGCAATTGTTTAGGTATTTTTTCGAGATGTTAAATTGCTAGATGTGTGGCACCACATCAAATTAGGCATCACTTCTGATCATTTCAGCTACCCTGGAAGACTGGAAAGATCAGATCAGACTTTGCTAATCATCTAGAAGACACTCAACCACCACCTTCAACCTTATCACCTTGATATCATGCTCAATGGTTTGAACAAGGGGGGCTGATGGTGCACCAACAGCTCTGAGCTAAGCTCAGCCGTGATGCTCTCTTACTGCACGAGTGAAATGCAGGCAGCCTGACAAGCAGTAAGTGATCCACATACCCAGCGGGTTACAAGCATGTCGAGCCTTGTAAAAGGAAGAGGGGACAGCCCATGGCCCCCATAAAAGATTATGTAACCTTTGCAGTCAGTTTGCTTTTCCAAATTAACTGTGAAAACTCTTGAGTTCATGTAGTAAAAGTAACCCCTCTCCTGGTGCAGATCTGCAGGGTGAGATTTCCAGGAAAAAAAAAAAAAGGGAGTTTTTTCTCTAAGCTTTTTGGGAATCCGTCCCCATCCAGCACAGTTAAGAGTTGCTTAGTCATCCTCTAAAAATCCTGACTGCAAACAAAAGAGGGTTTTTCAAGGAAATGAGTGTCTCCACTGGGACTGCTAACAAAGGGCATTGTATTTTGGGGGATAGAAACATTTGCCCCACTAAACAGCAAAACTGTCTAAAATAGACAAATGTAAAACATGTATGTGGCCAAAAGCAATTGTCTTAAAACTCCCAATTTGCATCAAATTGGCCCACAGCTAAATAACAAAACTAACAACTTAAACACTGTAGAAGGCAGTTTCATGAGCCAAGCACTCCTCAACTATTAAATATTTCCATGACTTTTGAAGGTGTGGACAGAATTCCTAGCTTAATGACTCAAATAAGCACTTAAGGATCTCAATATGGATTCAATTATTTAAAGTAATCAAAATGTGATGGGTTTGGTGTTGCACAAATATATCATGGAGCCACATTTTAAGGCTTGCTGTCAAATTTACAACTGCAAAAATCAGTTTTAGGACATTCTTCTCAACTGAACCATTTTCCTGACTTCTTTTTTTCCTTCTATTTATTTATTAAAAAATAATGATTCTCAAATACAGTTGCTGTCTTTAGGGTTCAGGAATTCAGTCCTCATTGCTACCTTTCTAGTTTGGACAACTTGCAAAGCTTCACTCTTGCTTTACAAGCTAGAGATGCCATAAAAGCCATTGCCACAATCAAACAATCAGAGAAGTTTTGGTAGTTGAGGCTTCTTTTGCAACATTTAGAAATTGTAGCACAAAGTTCCAAAGTTTGTAATAGAAGAAAAAAAATGTTATAGAACCATTTTTCAGCAATCTTAACATCCTGTTTTGTCTGCACACCATACTGAGCAGATGTATTCATTAGCCAGATTTCTTCATGAAGCGTCCCAGAAATTGACCTGTGTTTATTGAACAGATTTTGTTTAACTATAAATCTATTGCACACCAGTTTGCTTTGGCTGATTCTTTTTTTTTTTTTTTTTTTTTTGGGTAATAACCCACAATTCAAGCTATCTTCATTCCTGCAGCTCCATTTCCAATTAAGTATCATGTACCCTGCTAATAGTCACCTCAAACTATTCTTCAAAAAGGACAGTTTGCTGCCTTTGAACTGTGAAGAGTCTTGACCATAGATTAGAAGGGGTAAAAGATTGGGATAGTGGGGTTGTGCAGTATGATTTGTTTGACCTGTTCTTTTGGACATTTAATATAAATGATGTTCTGAACCTTGCTCACCCTATAAAAAGAAAAGTGTGCATTCAGCATTACTAATGAGAGTGGCAGATCCTTAGTGGCAGATCCACTCTGACTTGGGGAAGAGAAGAAGAGAGGGCTGAAGGTTGTCAGTTCACTCTTTCCTAAACTTCCTATGATCCTGATAAGTCAGAAGAATTCCAAACATTATTTCATTGAGTGGTGAAATGAAATTACCCAATCTCACTTTTGAAGATAGCATCTTGGGCAAAATCCATCCAGCCTATCTGCTTCTATCTACAGCATTTTCTTTCATATTAAAATAAATAAATAAAGTCAAATATTTCCTTACCCGTGTATCTAGATTATATGCTGTTTTCTTTAGATCCTGCAGAGCCCTCTGCATGAACTCGAATGCATGGCAGTCAACACAGGGCCGGCCTAGGAGAAAGTATTAGACAGAAGGAATAAACATGGATTTTGAGCATGATGAAGACCTACAAACAAGAGTGCAGAAAGTCAGTGCTGATGGATCTACTGAATAATCCAAGTTTTACTCTAACAAGTCCTACAGTTCTCTCTACTATATCAGTGACAAAAGAAATGCTTCAAGAAATTTGCATTTAAGAATCATTTTCCCTTCTCCATTTCTTCCTCCTTTATGATTGTTTCTCGCATCCTTTTATACCATTTCCCACTTCTCTCTTCCACCATCCCTCTTCTCTATTGTAGTTCACAGAAGTACAGAAACACTAAGCCTGAGTCTTCACTTTGCTCCACAGCCCTGAGCACATCTTCAGCGTAATTTCCAGAAATGAAAACAGATCTGAAATCACAGATCTGTTCCAGGGAAAATCTTGTCTCCTAATCTCACAAACTTGAGCTCTAAATAGAAAGCTAATGGAATGCAATTGAGATCCTTATCAAAAGACAGATCACTCTGGCTGCAGCTTTAAGTTTGATACAGCTTTGTCCAAAGGCAGTGAAGCAAACAGCAGATAAACACAGTGCCCTCTCATTGCTGGGCATTGCTGATAAGCAAAGCTGCTACATTCTGGACTAATTGCAGTGTTTAAGACTGCACTCTCCTATCTAGATAATCCAGACTGCAGGTCACAAGGCCTGCTTCATCTTGATCACTGTGTAACGAAAGCTATTCTATAACAAATAGCAGTAGAGAGACAGAAGCACATGGAGAACATTCTTTAGCTAGCTAGGGGGAAAAAAAGGAGGCAAAAAATAAACATTGAGCAGCATAAAAGACCTTCTCTGCCATTGCTGTAGCATCACTCAGCCTTACTGTTATGATATACATAGCAGTGGAAGAGGATAGATAGCACTTTGTAGCTCAGCAGCTTGATGCAGGGACCTGTCATTATGTTATGATGTAAAATAAGCTCCATACAGACCAGTGAAGTGCTATTAGGGGACTGAAGGCTGCAGGGCTGAGAGCTGAGGAGGTGTGCTTTCCTATCACCTTACTGAGTCAATTCTTAACTAAAACTACTGAAATTAATATGGTAGACAGCACCAAGAAAGAAAGATGAAACGAAAGGTCAGTATCAGGTGAAAGAAAGCAAACCTCAAGAATGTCTCTGAAAAGCAAGCAGGCAATCAGGGTGATCTGTGTCATAGAAAGAATGAACATAATGAAAGGGTTGGACAAAAGAGAAGGTGCACTGCAGATTTCAGGTGCAAGACAGAAACAAGCATGAGGTTATGGGAGGAAGGTGAAGGCCTCGGATGCATGAGGAAAGCAACATCAGTGTCAAATTGCAGTTTTAAAACAACAAGAGCAAGAAGTTTTCAGAGTGGACTGGATTATTTGGACCGTCTTCAATGGAGTCCTGCAAAATTAAAACTACAGTGCAAGCTGTGTGAAAGAACTACATAGTGCGACATACTTTCAGCTGGTATGGCAGTTCCTGCTTCTTGATCAGCTCTAACGGGCTCCGTGAGGATCAGCGCAACCAGGAGAATGAAAGGAACTGTAAGGACAGCTCTTCTCGAGGGGCAGGGTGCCAGCATCTTGTGAACGGGTGCTTCTCCCTTTATCAACAGACGCAAACAAGTCTCTGAGAAACAACATATAGAGAAAAGATTTGTTACAAAGAACTTAATTTTGTGACAGTGAAAGCATTGGCAGTTGTTTAAAAGAAAAAAATCAGCACAATTATAACACGGGCAGGAATTCTCTGTACTTTTCCAGCAAGGCACATAAAGCCTGACCTGGAGTGAATGTCCCTAGACCTGAAGAAGGAGATCATTTGCCTAACAGTTTGGGGGTTCATTTGCTGGGATTGCAAAAGTCAGTCACCTCAATCTGTAACTCCAATCTTTGTCTTTCTACACATCTCCAGACTGCCTATGAATCTGGAAATCTGGTTCACTGTTAGGCCTGGGGGATCGAACCTGTAGGGATTACACATCTCTACTATCTGGATGAAATAGCCCTGAACCTAAGAATGAAGTTTTCACTCACTGGTTCTCTTTATTGACGTACTATCTTTACACAAAGATGACTAAAAATATTTTTTGTCATTAGTTACTTACTAAATTGATCATAAAACTTATTTCTTTATCAAGGCACCTGAAGTAAAAGACTTGTGTTAAATCACCACAAATTCACAGATAGAATTTATAGTGGCAACTAAATAAAAACTCATTGACTGCTTGTGCCCCTCTGTTCTGTGTTCAGATGAGGATGTGAAGCCATCCATTTGCTCCCGAATCTCACAGGCCAGGCCAGGCCCTGAAGATAAGTCTAGTCTGGTCCAGCAACACCTCCCTTTCAAACACGTCTGAAGTTTTTGAGAAGTACACAAGTTTTGAATGAAATATTTTCTTGATTCAAAACTTAAACTGTCCGGATCAAGAAAGGGGAAACTGGGACTGCTGCAAGCTGCAACTGTCTGTTGCAGGTATCAATCACAGTTATTATGAATCCAGCAAACTGACAGGGTGGTCCTTAGTTCAGCCAAATTTAGCTTCCCTTCCTGTATTTTCAAAGGGAGGAAACAAAAAGGAAAAGAAAAAAAAAAAAGATAAGATATAACAAAAAGATAAAATCTACATGAAGACTCCTTTCAGCTAAGCCCAGGAAAGAAGGACAAAAGGAATCGCTTCTTGACTTTTAAGTCAGTTCATACTGAACAAAAGATGTTGCATAAGAATATTGACTCAATGTGCTCAATGTAGAAGAACAGCCTCCTCCCCCAAACAACCTCTGTTCACAGCTGGGAGCGCACAAAATCTGAATCTTGCCACAGAAGCAGAAGGGGTCTGTTGTTCAACACGTGCAAAGCCACCGTTTCAGACACAGCCCATCTGCACCAGCACAGTGTGTGTGAACACTCGCTGCATGCGCAGTACAGCCAGGGCAGGAAGAGCCCTACGCACGGTCCCTTCCTGGGCACCTCTGTCTACACCTAAGAGCAGGGGAGGGCTCAGAGGCAAGAGGGACACATCCATGGTACAGTCACCAACATATCTGGGCCACATCAAATAACAGATCTGCTCATGTAATTACTTTACAGAATTGCTTTACCCCTCCCAGTATTTAGAAGTGATCTGATGTAATCCTTTTCTCCTGCAGTTATTAAAATGAAGTCAAGGGATGAAAAACTAAGTGGCTTTTTTTTATGTTTTAATTAAGGGTGATCTGCAAGCAAAGCAAGTGCAATCAGAGACAGCAGGTTTGCATTGGGATGAGTCAGAGTTATCATGCAACAGTAAATTAAGAAAATATAAACGTCCTCTGAGGTATCTAAAGTTGAAGCCTTTGTGGTCAGGGGCAGCTATTCCCATAGTTGACTCAGTGCCACAGGGATTCAATAAAAAGGTGCAGATAGGCTACTGAACTTTTTTTTAGGGCACCTTACACACACACTTAGCCCAGCCTCAGTTCAGCTTCGGAGCCCTGCTGAAAACAGCGGCTCTCCGAGCGCCGCCGTCACCCTGACCACATCGAGCTGCAGCCTCCTCGCTGCTCTGTGAGCAGGAGCCGCCGCGAGGAGCAACCCGCCGGGATGCAGCAGTGCTCCCTGCCCGCAGCACCGCGGCCAACAGCGACACGGCCGAGGGCTTCTGCGAAAGAGAAAAGTCACCCCCTCCTACAAAGCAAAAAAAATGCCAGTACCTGATCGCTCTCCCTCCCGTCTTTGAGATGCCTCTTTGAAATGGCCGCTGCAGACCGCTCACAGCCCCAGCGCAGCATTTCTGAGCATGTGCACAGTCTCTTTTTAACCTTCCCTGAATGAGGTTATTACTACGGGGAGATTTCTGCCATGGCAACGGTGCAGAGCACCGCAGCCCGCAGCCACCATTTAAAGAGGCCCCGGCTGCGTCTCCCATGGAAAGGGGCTCCTGCGTCTGCATGCGACTCCCAGCAGAGACTGACCTGCTGCCCAGGAGCTCTGCCCTCAGTGCTCCGCTAAATGCCGCTGTACCGAGGGCAAGGCAGTGAGGCAGCACGGGCGAGACTGAGCCCCAGGGTCTCCTCTCCCCTCCCAAACACATTTCCTAACACATTTTAGACACTATCAGTTCTTGTTCACAAGGGAGCGGGTATCACTAAGGGTAAGTGCAACATTTAGAAGAATTTACAGAACTTTAAAAGGGAACTGTTCTTTGCTTTGAGCCAATGGTGACCAAACCTTAAATGTTTTCAGAGTGAAAGTTAGGGACACTCGGTGTCCAGGAAGGTCAGGCATTCAATCCTTCTTCTGTCATAAGCATAAATGTCTACTCAGAGTGACGACTAACATTTCTCATTTCAACATGCTCTAAATGTTGCCTGTCCTGTCCAGGGGAATGTTTTATTCCTGTTGATTCAATTTTTCAAGAAAGATGCTAAAAATTGTTCCACGTGTCAGTTTTGCTTTCTGACAGTGCTGCAGACCTTGTGTATTCTGAAGTTCATGTAAAGTTACAGCCTCCATAAGCATTGCCAAGAAAGTGTTAACCAAAGTACTGCCACTCATATACAGCACAAAAAGAGAAATAAAGTGAAAATAATTATAAGAGATTGTTATTTTGGGTTAAAAAAAAAAGATATAGCATCCTTCTTGCAGAGATAAAAAATATAGGATTTGGTCTGATTAAGTATTACACATTAATTACAAATGTGAAGCTTCATTCATGGCCATTCTCAGCCATCTAATCTCAAATATTGGCCTGTCCTCATGATAAATAACATATATATATGCACACAATCATTCATATATACAATATATGTTCCTTTTCTTGTGTTTTTGACCCTCTCCAGTAAATCTTATCTTGTTCTCCCAAATCCCATCCTTTCTCTACCAGAGCAGTTAACATCCAGCAACCAGCCCCTAGTAGTTTGGGTGTTATGTCCAGTTCATTCTTCTAGACCCACACAAAAGGCTTCTAACGTCTCATTACTTAAGATTTTTGAAATCCATTGACTTTCTCCCATTCTCCGCCACCAAAATCTTTGCTCTAATACCTCATACCAGCTACTGCAACCTCCTTGGTTAGTTCTTGACTGAATCTACCCTCCCTGTGGTCACTAGGGCCAACCTCCTCTTCAGTGCTTTAACTGCATTTCTTCTTTACTCCCCCATGTTGAGCACCAGCCTCTCTTCATTAAATCAAATATTTTCTTAACTGAAAAACATCATTTCACGAAAGTGAAAACTTTTCACAGAGAAGGGTCTCCACTTTCAAAATATTTACTTGAAAAAAGTATTGAAGAAAAGTTCTAAATTGCCTGAAAAAAATCATTTTGACATTTTCAATTTGACAGTTTCTCCATTTTTGCTTCAAAGATATTTCCTTTAAGCCTAAGCCATTTAGAATAAAAAATAAATTTAATGAAATATGAAGAAATGAATTATTTGAGAGCAGGAGCAGCTCTTATCTTGGTAATACCGGGGCCTTCCCCACCAGAACTTTACAGTCCATGATAAAATCTTTCCCAGTCTGATCTCCCTCTTGCACAAAGCCTGGCCTGTGCAGATGTTCACCGTAGGCACCAGGGCACTCCAGAAGTGCATGTACACAGTGGGAGAAGGATATGTAGACCCCACACGACAGCCTGCAGCGGGGATCTCACCAGCTGTCCCCAAAGGTGCCGTGACAGCCTGGGCCAACTCAGGATTGTCACGAAAGGTGACAGCGGGGAGAAAGGTAGAAGGTCCTGACTGCCCAGCTGCCCCGTGGGGTCATTCCTGAGGCATCAGTGAGGATATACTGTGCACCTTCCTTCCGACATGAACCTGAGCAAAATGGCCTTTTTTTTTGCAATCTCCAACAGCTAAAAAGCATCAAAGCACTTCTGTGGATATTCCATTTTTTCATCTTGATTTGGTAGCACATGTTTTGATATTAGAAATATTTCTGTGGAATGGGAGAAAAGAAGCTCAAGCCTTTACCTCTAAGCCCCTTGAGTGTTTCATCTTTCCTTGCCTCTTAAATCTAATACTCTGTCACAGCAGAGCACTTTCTTCCCTCACTAAACATAACAGATTCAGCCACGTCTCCTGTAGACACTTTTATGCCTTCTCACAGCCTGCCCTCTAAATCACGGTAAAGTCTCTCCACAAAGGTACCATCTTGCTTTCCATCAAATCTCCTTTCGAGCTTTGCCCTGCCGCGATCGCTCCGGAGCGCGGCTGCCTGGGAGGGAGCCGGCGGCCGGCACTGCTGGGCTCATGCAAAATGTTCCTTATACCCCCCTGCCTCACACCGCTCGCCCCTTGTCCTCCTGTCCCAATCTCCAGCTGCAAGCGCTCAAGGGCAGGAGCTGGGATTTCACTGATAACTCCAAACCTCTTGTTTTTTTCCTTCCCATTCAAGGCTCTCGGAAAGTATCCAATTGGCTGGAATGAGAAATGAAGCCTTCTGTTCCCTGAACAGGTCTTGTGTATCTAGGCATGCAACTAAACAAATGAAACTCCTTCTTTATTCCATTTTCCCCATCAGTAATTTTAGGAATGACTCCCTTGCCAGTAACACAGGGACTCCAATTCCTGCAGTCCCCCATCAATCGAGTATGGCCAACAATTCAAGTCATTCCAAGCCCAAAAGTCTTGAGTTTCAGTGTAACACTAAGACTGGGCTCGTGTCCAGGGCTGACTTTTCCACAGAGCTCTCAGGAAAACCTGCACTGTCAGAAGTACTTACTGCTTTCCAGATGAGACACTGAACTGAGGTCAAGTCTTTCAGTTTCTCCCCAGGAGTTCAGAGGCATTTAAAAATCCCATGGCAATTTGAAAGTGAATTTGAAGGCAATTTGAAGGGTTAGCATTAGCTGTGCTGCCCTCAGACCGCACTGTCCCTATCCGCACCTTTGAGGTAAGAAGTTCTCATGTTCCAAGCTGTAGCTGAGCTATTTCTAGGTACATAATAGTTGAAATACTATTTTTTTTCTTTGCAATCATATGCTAAATACACAGAGATGTCTTGAGTACTTTGCAGCAACATATAAATGGGCTATGCTTGAACTGGAGAAGAGTGAACAACTATTTTTCAAGGTTTCCCATTCTAAAACAAGATTTCACAGTGCAGGGGCCTCTGCTAACATGGCAGGCATGGTAAGGCAAAGAGAAGATCTCTAAGCTCAGGAACAGTCAGTTTCCTGTATTAGCTAATTTTCTTGCAAAGCCTGCCTTGAAAAATGAGAACTGAGGAAATCAACATAGAGAGATTCCTAAAATCCAAAGCTTATCAGTGACCCTTTCCCCTCTAAAACGTGTTTTTTACCTAAAGTCCATGTAAAGACCCTGGTCCAGGAAAACAAACAAACAAACAAACAAAAACATGTAATTAAGCAGCTCCAAATTCATTCCTTGCCCTAGGAAACTACTTCTTTGTAGCCAGGCACCCAAGAATGATTGAGGATTACTTTGACAGCAATTCCTGAATCTCATTGGCAATGAGCAATTTTGATAAGGTCTCTAAAATTTATTGGTTTAGAGATGGATGTACCTTTATACACTAAGCTTGAACACAGCACCTTTATCCTGAATTCATATAAACAATGTATTTGCAAGCTGACACATATGGCTCCTCCTTTTAACAGATTTTTTTCTCCTTTTTACAATTACATTGCTACAAATTGCAAGCTGCTTAGTGCATAAAATCTTAAGAAACTGAAAGCCAGGAAAAGGAATGCTTTTCTTCCTGTGCACAAAATATATTACACTGCCCATCCATATGAAGTAAAAACTCTTCTTGTGTTTCTATCCTTTTCTACAGAAGGACAGAGATCCAGCTATAACTCAGGCATAGGTATATGAAGGAGATGATGACAAACTGTATCTTCCTGAGGAGTTTGAAGGACATGTAGAGAGCCACAATAGAGTTTGTACTGGAGAGAAATTTCCCTTTGTGGGAAAAGAGTAAGCGTGATCACGCAACATGCAGACAAACATGGGGAGCTGAAGTTAGCATAATAGCAATGCAAAAAAAACAGTAGGAATAAAAAAGAAAGGCTAGTTTCACCGGAGATGTACAGGAAAGACTCACTCTGTTAAACCTTCTTCCAAGTTCTCAGATGAGATTGGTGTAATAATCCTGAGGAACAAGATGCCCTCGTACAATTTCGTTGTACAAGGTACTGTCTAGACATGTCCCATTACTGTGACTTTTGTGCATTACTGTTTTCAGAAGCTTGACCTTCAGTGAATCAAGAAAAATTGGACTTTCACTGTTACTGGAACCCGGAACTGTCGAAAAGTCTTAAACATGTCTGTTTGATAGATGAATCTGCCTGCCAAGGCAGCTGAACTTCTAAAACTCAGCACTGCCTGAGTGAAAGTTGGACAGATGCTTATGCAAGTTTAATAGCTTATGTTTATGTTTAAAAGCAGGAGCAGGTTATTTACAGTGCAGCCAAATTTCTAAGGTGAAGAAGAAGACAAATCACACAAGATATTCTACTGGGAACCCAGAGAAGGGCACAGGACAGTATGGACAGCTGAAGGAATCTGTCAGCCAAGCTCTTCCCTCATTACTTTGCCTCTGCTCCTTTCCTTTTTTTTGCCTCTTGTCTCTTATACAACCTCCTGCTGTAATTATTCATTCTCTCTGACTTTGTCTCTTAGCTCTCTGCCCCCACCTGACACCGTTTGTTCTCACAGCCCTCGATAACTTTCCTGTTGTCTGAAGCTCCACTGTGGTGTGTGACTGCTGACCCTCGGTCTGGGTCCTCAGCTGACTAAGTGCAGCTTGGAGGAGCTCCAAAGCAGCAGCAGTTGTGTCCCTCTCCACCACCGTATCTCTCTGCCAAAATGTTATTGGTCCCTGGAAAGAGGGCTGGGGCAGACAGATCGTCTTCTTATCCCCTTATAGCTGATGGTCTGTGTCACATAGTGCTTTGTACAGGGAAAAACTGAGTGTCACTAGGTGACTACAAGCTTGCCCAGGCTGCCAGCATTAGCATCAGTTCAGCTACTGGCTGCTTCTAACAGGGCTAGCTCCAAACAGGGGAGACTATAAAAAAAGAAGGAAATCAATGTAAAAGACAGAGACAGTTTTGGTTTGAGAAGTCATGTAATCACCTTGAGAAGTCCAAATATGCATAGGAATCACTCAGCTATTACAGAGGGAGTGGGTGGAGAGGTGGGTGGAGAGGATCAGTCAACAAATCAATAGAGGCATTGATTTTGTGCTGAATCAGGGCATACTGGCTTATTTGAGGACAGCAAGACAAGAATGTATGCTTTTAAAAAGAGAAAGTTATATGCAGGGGAGGGCTGGGAGAACAAAAAGCAAAAAGGAGACAAAAATCTGCCCAACCTGTCTCTCACAGAGCGACCACTGGCTCGGAGCTAAGCCTTCACTCCTGAGCAGGAGACCCTGAGCTGCAAAGACCCTAACAGGAGGTTCTTCATCTTCTCCACACTGAGTCCTACCTTTTCTTTCCAGCCTATTTTCTCCCTATTTTTAGGATTAAGGGAAAGACACCCTTAATATCCTTACTACCTAAAGGCAGTAACACCCTTCCTACCTAAAGGCAGTAACCACCAGATTATTCTTGTTCTCCTCCCTTCTGCAGGAGGCGTTTGCAAGAGGTAGGAGCTCCCTGGGCCCAGGGATGCGGGCATCCCATGCTACCATCTTGTACTATTCTAAGTGCTATGCTTGACTCTGTGAATATGCAGAAGCTACTTCTCATCTCCTCATCCCACAAAAGGAAAGAAAAGACAGAACTCGTAGTTGCATAAATACTTTTCTCTTGCCAAGAAATCTTCTCTGGGCTGAAATCCCACACTTTTAGCCTCAAAGAGCAGCAGCATTTGCTCAGAAAGCAGGTATCTTTAGTTTTCCCAGTATCTTCTGGAAATTATATCGGGGTGGGGGGGAAGAGATTATGTGTGGGATAAGAGTTGTTGTTTTTCAAAGTCCAGCTTCCTGTAGTGCCTGCGGTAAAGGTGCACTCGTGCCATGCTAACTCTGCAAATACCTTTGAAGAGATGCAGTAATGATGGGTAATGGATTCACATATACAGCATGTGGTTGTCATAGGAGGAGATTTTGCAAAAGGCAAAATTGAAACTTAAGCAAATATTTTTTCAAGATTTAAAAAATATCTAGTGGATTTATGTCAATTTCACTAGATAACTAAGGCAAAGAAAGGTTTTCAAGTTACACTCAGATGACAATCCTTTTAAAAGAAAGGTACCAGAACTCTTTAATGTTTTTGAAAAAGGTACACACATGGCTACAGAGTATTTGTTTTTTAAAGTTGAATTCCAACATTTTTATGAGCTCCACTTAACCTCTCCACTTGCTCAGAACATTTGCAGAAGGATGTCTTTGGAACTGTAGCTTTTCATACATCGGCCTAGCACAAAAGTAAATTTAGGCAGAGCACTATAAACAGAACTGATGCTCCAGTTGTGAACAAAATAAGCTTACCACTACTCATTAGTTCCAATGGGCTTTTCTGAGCCTGAAGCACTCATACTTGGCTCAGCTCTTTTTGTACTTAAACTCAAATGGTTTTGATTCACAAACAAAGAACATTTGCTCTGCAATTTTAAAGCTGGAAATACATAATATTTTTTCCTTGATGCATGATTTGATTCACTGCACTGTTGCATTGCTGTTACTAGAGGGGTTTTACATATGATTTAGAAGACAGATCAGCAATGCAGGACACCCAGGATGGAAAGTACCCGGCACAGAAAGGCCCTGGGCTGATCCAGATATTTGTGAGAGGCAGCAGCTCTCATCTCCCAGTTTGGACTGAGTTCTGCGCTCAGCAAGAGCCACTGCCTTCCAGAGAAGCATGGAAGATACCACGCGGGATCCTACTTCCTTGATAAGCAGATCCTGGTTTCAGACAGCAACACCTACCTTCCTCTGGAGGATGACAACGTGAAGTGGCTTCAGAGCAGTGCAGACCTCTCTATCCTGGACTGCAGGACTGCCTCTCCTCATTATTATCACATAAACCTACAGAACTGTTTTTCTTTTTCAGACTTGCTGAACACAGAAAAGGATATGCATATTCTGAAATTTTAAAACTCTTAAAGAAAGGAAAATAATTGCCTTTTTACCATCACATATTTTAGTCAGGCTGTTTTACTTATTCTACTATTTTATTTATTAGAGAAACTATCAAATGTACTCTTTTCAAAGAAGGCTGTAATTTAAGTACAGTCAAGAGTCAGTTGCTGATCCAAAAATCTGCTGCTTCCCATTAACTAAAAGCAACTACGAAAACAAGGTTTTATTTTTGGACTATAGCTAGGTCTTAAGTAAAAGTATCTTTGAGGGCACAAGGCATTCACTATACTTAGAGATCTCATCTTCATGCTGTAGGATTCTGCATTGACACTTGCTGCCTTCCAAGTTAGAGGCAGTTGAAAATTACGTTTTTCCAAACACCTAGTTGGGAGGATTACACTGCCTTTCTCTAAAATGGGCTTTAAAGACTGATTTTACTGTGAGTTGCCTTTTACCTTGAGATCACTCATTTAAACCTCATGCAGGCTACACGCTTTGCAAGCACATTTTATCAAGGTGGAGAGGCAACTGGATATTGTGGTATGGGAAACTGTTGAACTGATGAATTCGGCTTTTCTATCTAATCAGGAAAGACAGTATTACATTGTAAATGTCACCAGAGAAGAGGAAAGTATAAAAGTAGTAGAAATGGCAACTCCACAGAACAAAGAAAATATGGTATAAGACCCCATCTTCACCTGACACAGACAATGCTGAAAAATACCTTTGTAGCACCAGCAAGAAATGTCATAAGAAAAATGTTTGGACGCTGTTCAAGTCACACCATATTATGTTGGCATTTCCACTTGACATGCAGACTTGCCAGTTTTGAGTGTAGCTGTGAATTCCAGATACTTTTAAAATAAAGGATAGAGGGAAAGTAGATTCCCATTCAAAACAGAGCCTGTGCTGAATGTCTGTCTCAGGTCTAAAATGGTCTGAGATTCACCAGTCATAACAGACAATTTTCTGACTGCACTAACACTGGAGGAGGTAAAGAACATAGTGAGGTGTCCTCTGCTCTTGATCTTTCAAGCAGGCTTTGAAATCTCCAAATAGAAACATTTCCTCTGTTTTAGAGACCAGCTGTTCAACAAGAGATAGGAAATAGAGGTAGCAATAGGCAAGCAGCTTTGAAATCTGCTCATATTGGCATAACAGAATTGTATTAACTCATCTCATGGATGGCAGCATGTAACGTAACGTAAGACAAGACAATTCTCAGAGGATTTTCCCACCTGTGCATTTGTAAGCATGCAGAAGGTAACAAGTGATAGTCTCTTCTCCCTGTTTCTCCACAGCTAGATGCTAAATAAGGTGTGACTGCGAGGGACATGCTGTATTCTAAGTAACAGACCTGCGGTGCCTGCGGCTCACTACGTGTGCCACCTTCTGTTGTCATCACCTCCTTCAGGAGCCAGTGCTGGTAGTAAAGGTGGCTGAACTGAGCACAGATTAAAAATGAAGGTAAATTGCAAGGAGTGTCAGACCAGGAGCATCCAACATAGTAATAAGCAGAAATAATCCACAGCAAACCACTTAGTGCTGCACTCCCCAGGAGCATCTTGATTCATACGTTGGTCAGGCTGCGGCAGCCAGATAAACTAAATATATCATATCTAACTGCAGAAAAGCTTCTGTGTTAGGGATCACAGCGGGTCTGTGGGGTCCCTGACTCCCCTAGAGGAGAGCATTAACCTTGAAGAGTTCAGAGCGTACCCTTGAGATAGGGAAGTCACATGGACTGCAGAAAGTTGTAAGCAAATTTGATGAAGTTTCAATCACAGAGCAGGATGAAAACTTGCAAAACTGGCCAAGCTAAAGGTCATCCAATCACAACCTTATTACTGTGTTTGCCAATTGTTGCAGCCAATAAACCACAGACATGATGTTGCGGAAACTGTATAAAAGAACACTTACGGCTTAATAAAGGGGCTATTCATCTTTGCAACTATCTCGACTATGTTGTCTTATTAGTTCGTCACAAAAGCGACACTTCTGGACTCAAACTGGATGGCTGCTGGGATGTATTATTATATGCTGTACTTAGCAGGTTTCTATATAGGCATCTGCTGAGTGGCTTGAAGGTGACCCAAAAATTAACCATATTTACCCGACACATTCCTATCCCTTACTGTACATTTAATCTCTTGCTGGAAAATGGGGATAACTGAAGTTCTTGATGGCCTCTACTCACCAACACCCGCAAGATTTATTTGTCCTTGTGGTAAGAAGCTTCATAGTGTCTAGGGAACAGTGCTACCATGCCTGGCCAACATCCCAGAGCTTTTTTATTACAGCCCCCAGTCCAGACTGTGAAGCAGCTAGGAAATAACAACTGAAACCCTGAGTTTGACTGGATACCCTACGGAAAACCAGTGGGGAGAGTGAGAATCATAATACGTCTGGGTGTTTCAAGTTGTTGAGGACACACACTGCAGTACTGGGATTCCTGGGGACTTGTGACATCATGCCAAGAAGGGAGTATCCCTGCAGATCTAAGAGCAGTTGGTATTTTAGAATAGTTTCCTCCTCCTCCTTCAAATCTCTTTACCAGGCAGAAGGGGTGTCTCTGGGCATCTTTCCAAAAGTCTCTTAAACTGATGCAGTCATGCAGCAAAACTCAACTGGCACACTCATATCATTTTCACCTTGGTATTTGCTCTGCATAAAGTATTTCCCCTCCCTTTTTGGCCCCTTTGGAAGTCTACAGGCGCTTTCCCCAACGACCCAAAGTGGTAAGTAGGAGTAAAATTTAGTGCAAGACTCACAGATCAAAATTTGCCAGATAATATGGGCACAGGTTTCTTAACTACCATTACTATTAATAATAGTGTTAGATTCTAGATAGTTCCTCCTGAAGTTACACCATGCTGAGCTGAAATTTAACCCTTCACACATTCCAAAGTCAATCAGGCTGTCATTGAAACAACAGAATAAAATCAACAGTCCTTGATCTAGCCCCATGTTTCTATTTAAAGGTGATATACAGTTGAATTCACATTAGATCTCATCAGTGTTCCTTAGTCAGCATGATTGTTCTGGATTTCCTGGCATCCCTACAAACTGAGCAAGGAAGGTTATTTAGGGGCTTAGAGCTAGTACGGATGAAAAGGAAAGCAGACAATATGCTGCCATCTCTTGGTTACAGAAATGAGAACAGGTATTATCTGGAAAGATCTAGCTAATGGAAATTAAAAGAAACCATTGCTGTCTTTCTATAAAGAAACAAACTGAAAGTCCATATAGTGGAAGAAATATCCCTTCGTGTTCTAAATGGCTACTATAAACTTTGCCCTTATAGTTCAGATATGTTCAGTCTTTCTTGTTGGTGATAATTAATAATCATTAATAAATTATCAATACCTTATCTAATTTAAACCTGTAATGTTGAGCTTGGTCATCTTAAACAGCTCTGATTCACTGAACTGACTGGAGGCACAAAGCTGGATTATAGAGTCTAAGATGTCAGGAATTAAGAGCAGGTAAAATTAAGTTATTCATGTTATAATTCCTACCTGGCTATTTATACACATATTATTAAGGCAGTCTGACACTTTCACTACTAGGTCTGTTATCAATAGCTTACAGCTTTTAACCTCAACTGTTTGGTCAAGATTTTCTATGCTAACTGCTTGCTGAGGACCTCATGGATATTTTCTTTGCTTGTTTCTTAAAATGTTGACTTAGCTGTCTATGAGAAAAGAAGAGCGAAGAATGTGCATCTTAATAAAAGAAATGCACAACTGTTCTGTTAAGAAGTTTATGCATCCTCTACTTTGAAAAAGAACCTTGAAGTTTGACAGAGGAGCTGTCTGCATTGAGGATGTGCTTCTCACTGCTCCCATGACACTGCACAAATTTGTCCCAAGTCTCAGTTCAAATATGCTCTCTGAGGACTCAGTGGAGCTTGTGAGTTCAAGACAAGAATATTCTGCTATTCACAACTCCTATTTGCCAATGGCTCTTTACATTCATACATACTCACTGAGTACACCTCATTTGGGGGTACAAAAATATGGCAAACTTTTGATTCTCTTCTGTTTCTCAATGCTGGCCCTGAGTTCTCACCCTCTTCTGCTGGCATGTGGTCAGTGAAAAGACAGATGCTGCCTGCATGGCAGAAGGGACAGGAATTCTCCAAGCACCACTGAAGCAGGGTTGGTAGGTCTGTACTGCCCCATAATATTGACACACAGGTCCTTGAGCCTTGCGGTCCCAGGCACTGAGCAAGATGGAGGGTTCTTGCAGGATGCTGCTCACACAGCCGGGGCAGGCTGCAGTTAGGAGCTGGAGCAGCCCCAGCCCGTGAAGCAGATGCGAGGCAGTGCAGCAGAGCTGGACCAGGTCCATATGCCACCATGTATGGTCACTGCACCTCGCACATGGGTGCTGATGCAAAACATCCTGCCCTCAGGAAGACCAGAGATCTCTGACATGCTGATGGTGCCCCCATACACCCAGTCGCTGCACCATGCTTGAAATGGGGGAGCCTGGGAGCACCTAATCCCTGGGGGAGGCCTGTGCTCTCTCCTACCATTTGCAGGAGTATCCAGAGGGCTGCAGATATAAGCCCACCATTAGGAACTATCTTGTTTATCATCGATATTGATGACTCCCTAGCAGTTCCAGCAAGGGCACTCATACCTCACGAAACACAGAGGTAAATAGGAGGCTTCTTTTTCCTAGTCAGAAGCCCCACTGGGCCTCTTGGCATCTGAATTTCTTTCTCCCTGTCTCAGCACTCATCTACCAGGTATCTCAAAAATGATTTTGTTTTCAGGAATATTTTTTGACTCATCACCTAGCCCTGTGCCACGTTGTCTCCCAGAAGTTATGGCAGGGCCTGTTCCTACTGGTAGGTGGCCACCCCATCTTTCTAGTGAAAAGCAGGGAGTATTTCATGCCTAAAGTGACTACAATCTGCTTACTGCTGCTGAAGACTTCCAGCTCCCTTGGGACGTATCTGTGAAGGAAATACAGCAGGTGAATTACTATGCCACAGATCAATGCTGTCTCTACAGTGGCCTTGCTGTGGCAGCTCTGCGGGCTGTACAAAGAGACAGCAAACCAGTAATATGCAAGTAAGGCCAGTAGAGGTAGAGGACACAAATATATGCTTGACTGGAAGGCAAAAATAGAGACCTATGCCCTCAGTTTACCTCTGTTTACCTTGCCACAGCTGACACTTTTTCACAGTTCAAAGTCAGCCAAGAATGGGCCATCCAGAACAATATGCTCTCCTGCTTCTTGGCTCTTGTGCACCAAGGGCGGGATGGTTTAGGAGGGAAAAGAAGGCCCCTCGCATCTGGGAATGTGGGGCATATACCCTCAGCATCACAGCAGACACAGCACCCTAAAGCAGCCGCTGAAGCCACATCAGGTTAGAGAGGCAAGGAAATACATGAGCTGCCAATATGTCCAGGAATGGGCTTTCTATTTCTTTTCCTTTCTTTTGCAACATTTCTTATCACTTGCACAGCAGCATTTCTGGGCTGTCATTGTATAGAGCTATAGAGTGTGACACTGGTCAGCATGAAGAATGGACTGTGGGATGCGGATGAGTCAGGACTGTGCAATGAATCAGATGTTGTCCAGAGGATCCTGGCTCCTCTGCAGCAGAAAGGGAACAACAACAGTGACTGCAGGAAGAAGGGTGGTTGGTGGCTCAGGCATTTGTATGCTGCTTAACAGCACTCGATTCTATTTTTGTCTTTAACATAGACTGTTAACTTAGTCATTTAAAAACAAATTTGTTATGGGTGACCATGAATTGGCGGGTTTCGCTGAAAGCCTAAATTCAACCTTGTATTTTTATCCATAAAAATGCTGAGCACACAGCATGGACCATCACTGGAATATGAGATATGCTTTCAATATACAGAGTGCTACATAATACAGGATACCCCAGAAAACCAACTACTAAACATCTCATACTGGACATTCAAAGATCAGTGTGTATATACATCACAGAATCACAAAATGATTAAGGTTGGAAGGGACCTCTAGAGATCATTTAGTCCAACTTCCCTGCTCAAGCAGAGACACCTAGAGCATACATATATATATAAACTGCTTTATGCCTCAAAACATTAGCTGTAATGCTATCTTCTCCTCAGTTAATACTATCAAACTACACTGAATTCTAACTGCGAAGCGTTTAGCTCCTGATGATGCATACTATTGAAAAGTCTATTAAAAATTAGTAAATCTCTCTTTAGAACAAGCTTTGAACAGTAAGTAGTAAGGCATGGAGCTTCATATTTCGCAACAAAGAGAGAACAAAATACTGAATAGCTGCTCATTAAATCACTACGATCTTTTCTGTGCACCAAATGCACTCATCCCATTAATGACTATCTTACAATCAAATAGAAGAGGAGGCAAATTAAAGTTCTGCAAACAACATGAATTCTGGCATTCTCTAACTTCAGAATGCTTGGCTTTGTAGACTTGAAAGCTTTAATATGATTTTTGTGTGGAATTTAAAGACGTATTATGTAAAACAAATTGGTAATGAAAGAATCTCTGTAGTATAAAACTGCATTAACACTCACCTTTCTGAGACTGCCAGCATCATCTACACACACAGACTGTAATGGAGCATAATTTCATCTATAAATCTGCCTTTTGGCACCCATGCTGGTTTATCCTCAATTACTGAGTATTAACTTACACTTAATAGATTCATCACTGCAAGTTTTACCATAACATTAGAACTGTAAAAGAGTTTGGACTAGTTTAATGATGCAACTTCCAAATATTAAGGAACTACAGCAACTCAGTGTATGGATACACTTACAAAAATAAAGTATTTATGGCACAGACATTGAACTAGATAGAGGAAGCGCAAATTATTATAAAGCACTTTGCTTTTCATCTAATCACAGCCTTTGCAACACCACGCTGATATAATTATGCTTGTAACTAAAATTTTTGAATATTTTTGTCCCATTCTCCAGTGCATAAAGTTGACACACTCCATCCTGGGTCTGTGGCACTGCAGTGGGTTGGTCTTACAGGTCTTTCTCTGCATTGATCCACAGAGGGTACTGGATGTTTGAGCTGCCAGCAACAGATTCTGCATCTTTAGTTCAAGCTGTAGAAGGTCAAACACAACCCCAGTGCATTAGCCAAGAGGATGGGATGATACATGTAAACCAGCTATTAGAATTTGAAGGATTTTCATGTTTATGGTTTTACACAGAGGATATTCTCCTTTTGTGTCCACCTTCATCAGTCCTCTTACCTCACAAAGCTGACAAAAATGAACTTTCTTTTTTTCTAAAGAGTTTTAGCAGAATTTACTCAAAGATCCAACCAATCCTGTCAACTGTACCTGCAACTGAATTGCCTCTCCCTGGGCTTCCTCCCTGGAGTCTTGCAAGCTCTTCCGAAAAGTCAGTTGTGGAACAAGTTTTTTAGAAGTTTGTATGTGAATCATCAGGGTCTTTAGCATTTCATCCGTGAGCATTTCCACAACAAAAAAACCCAAATAGTGTATGACAGTAAAACAATCAAAAAAATCCTACGTCCACCATTGTTTTCATGTTCATCACCATGCCCCAGCTGGCTGGGATCAGCTTTCCTTTTGCTTGCTCATTCCCTGTTCTGCCTTTTCCAGCCATGCTGTCAAACATGCAAAGAAATGGTCTCTCTCTGTCCCACAGCACCAGCCTTTTACTACATAATTCCCCCAATTACTGTGTTCTTTTGCAATTAAAATAAGAGGATGGAAAGGGAAGTTCTGTGTATCCTACAGATTGGGACAGTGGTATTTCCATTTCAGTGTCAGGGCTTGCATTTTCAGTGTGAGGATAAAAGAGAGTCCTTTCCGAGGCAGATACCTTGTACCTGGTTGTTTTGTACCTGGTTGTTTTGTTTTTGGTAGCTTGCAAAGAAGCTGGTGTCTAGTTTCATGGTGATTTAATTTCCCTTGTTCTATATCGCTTGATAAATAACTAAGATACAATTCCACGACTTGGCTTTCCTTATGTCAGTGTATGAACAAACTGTTCCATCTGGACACAGTTAATTACACACTAACAGTCATCCTATAAAACACAAGCATCCACAAGTCACTTATACCTGGTGGTCACAATACTCTCTTCAGAGGTGTTTTCTCACTGATGTCAAAAGGAGGATTTTAAGAGATTTTAAGAAATGACTTTTCTTGTGAATCTTGTGACATATCTATCATTAACATTTTCTGAAACATATACTGAAATATTCTTATAATTTCTTTTTTTTCCTTTCCTCCTGTTTTTTCCCCTCTTTTGCTCTTTTCACTCTTCTGTTCCATAAGTTTGACAATATAAGCGCTGAATATCTCCTTTGAAAATGACTTTGAGGTCTGTAGATCAAAAAGTCTTCTCTATAAGTATTAACAGGATCCATTTCAAAATATCTTCCTTCAAGCTAATTCACATCACTGACAGTAAACAGGGATTAAAAGATTAAGATGGATTTAAACATTCTCCTCATTAGTACAATTTAAAATTTGGTTGAGTGCAACATTACTTCTAATACCATCATTTTGCTCTTTGGTTTAGTTAAAATTCAGAAGAGGAAAAAGGTAGGGCAGTGAAGTCACCAGAGAACAGAGGCAAAGACTGGCCTCTGCTAGTCATCTTTCACCTAATCCACTCTTCAGCTCCCTCTTTGTTAAACAAGCCAGCACTTACTTGGATGGACTGTGGAAGATTTGGTGAGAATATGTCCTATTGGGGCCACCAGTCGGTGAAATACAGCGGCAATTAGAACGATACCTACGGAAACACAAAGCACACAAATCAAATCTGTGCAAGTACACAGGTCCATAAGGACATCACTTATTCCAGTGACAAAAAAAGTCTTGCTAAAGAGGTAATAAAAACAGTAATCATAAAAGTAAGAAAATTTGAAACAGAGTGAAACAAATAATAGCAACCCAAATGACGCAGAAAAGCACAACCATTTAAAAATTTAATTTACTGGGTTTGTAACGCAGTATCAGTTTGTACTGAGAATAGCAATGCCTGAATAATTTATAAACAAACACATACTAAATACTGCAAGCTTGCCTGCAAAACTAACGACTTTATAAGTTATTATACCTCTACTGGAGTAAATCTAGCCATGTTAACAAAATCAGTGCTGAAAAATAAAGTTTGTAGGGAAAGTGATATCCTTTCATAGATGAAATCAGACTAAATGTAACTTAGGACACTAAATGTAAGCTCAGGACACTGAGCTTGAAAGGTTGTTAATTTTTTCCCATTATATGTGATAAAAGATATTACTTCTTCCTACAAACCTAACCCTTCCTGTAGGCTATAGCAGTATTACTTCAAAAGTAAAAGTTTTTACAGGAAACTCTTTATAATGGATGAGAATAAAAAAGTGGTTATATTGTCCATTTAGATTCTCGAAAAACATGTTGTAACCCTTCATTCACAAATAAAACCTAAGATACCTTATACTAACATTAAATGGAGGATCTGTACTCACTTTCATTTTTCTTTGTATACTGCTAAGTTTGTTTAAAGCTTCTAATTTTTCCCTGTTTATTGGGCTTTTTCTCACAGCAATGAAAATGACAAAATAAATAAATAAATAAATAAATAAATAAAACAGAAAAAGCAATTATAAAAATGTAAAGTGGGTGGAGAAAATTCAACAGCATGAAAAAGAGTTTGAAAACCTCTTCATCCCTTTCTTTCTGTAAATCGGGTAGAGTTGAAGTTCACAGTACCCTTTAAATTATGCAGTATGTTTTGATTTCAGTTAGACTCCGAGATTATGCATATCCTGCCTTGCTCTTTGGAGATGTCCCTTTTTTCCACTATACTCCAGTCCTCAAAGCAGTATCTGAAACAACGCTAATGACATTAATGACAGTCACTATTCACTTATTCTGTGAAGTTGCAAAGCTTGTCTGCACTTGAAATTTACTGTGGGTGAATTTGTATAATTTCATGACAAAATGATTTGCATACATAATGAAACTTTTTAAGCAAAACTTAGGGCTTTATATTAGACCTTCTTGGGGAAAAGAACAACTTAAACGGTCACCATTAGCCCAAGTCTACTGAATCCCCACCCAAAGCTGCTAAGTGTTTTTACTGGAAAACAAAACAAAACCAAACAACCGGACCCTCCTCTACCACACAGAGCAGCTGGTTATCCAGTCTGATTTACTGTGTTCTGGCATCTGATTTCCATACCAGCAGACTTGTATCTGCATAGCCAAGCTTTAAGCTTCAGTGTGGTGCTCAGGTCCTGATTTTATTACCCTAGGAAAAGATGAACATGCCATTCCACAGCAAATTTGTCCAACATGCCGCATAAATATCTGAGCAGGTATCAACAAGCAAAGGGAAAGCTTATGTTTAGAACATAAGCAAATACTGCAGTAAGAGATCTCTGGTTTAATAAGTGCAAGAAACTTAGCAGCAGCAACTCTGGAAAGTTCACAGCACCTGCAGCTACCATTAAAAGCAGGAAACTGTCTGTGAGAGCTATGAGCTTGTAAAATCAGCTGTGTTGAGCATCTCTTGGTGTTGATGTTGACTGGGATGCAGAGCAAGCAGACACAGACTGTGAAATCCAGGTTCTCCACTGACATGTCAGTCTGAAAAGAGTTTCAGTCCTGGATACCTAAATCTCCTAAATCACCCCAAAAGATCCCTCTGTATCACACGTGGACTCTCCAACAGTGCAGTAGGGTATGGATGATACAGCACAACATTATGATAAGACTTAAATAGCGTAATTCCTGTCAGGATATGCTAAGCCTGTCTTTTCCCTGCTTCCTAGGCTTTTGAATCTCTCCCCTACTGCTCAATATGGGATCAATACCAAAGCATTTACAAGTTTTCAGATCTCTTCTACTTTAATCTATACACAAAATCATCTTTTCTTGAGGAAGGACAGCCTGGACCCTGAGACCAAGAACTGGTTGGACCGCAAGGCTCAACTGACAGGGACCATGGTCAACATTTGGCTGCTACAGAGCATAGCAGCCCAGTGCTGACCACTGCAAATACATCAAACTGCATACGAGGCTACAGTGAAAGGAGTGTGGCAGGTTATTTTCCCCATTTATTAAAACAGAGAACTTAAAAAAAAGAAAAAATCACAGTAGCTGATAAATTCTATTTTAACTAAATGACTTACCCAGTATGCAAAAAAAAAGAGCACTTTTTCAAAGAAACAGGCATAATTGATTCTGGAAATTAGAAGGTGGAAGCCTTCAGCAGAGCAGTGAGATTTTGGAGCAGCTTCCAGACTTCAGTAACAACTGAAAACAAATTAGTTGTAAGATGGAGTTTAGTAGTTTATAAAAAGATGGATGTAATAATGTTGCTCGTGGCAGTTAGTGGTGCAGTAGGAGGTCTCTCCCAGTCCTACACTCCTAAATTTTGCATGCATAAAAAGAGTCATTAAAAATGAGGGAAGAGAAAAAATAGTTTCTCAAACACAATAAAGGAGAGAAAAGGATAGAGAAATGGATGAGGCTTGGCTATCAAAAGTCCCTAGGGATAACAGAGAGGCAAACAGCCTTCCCCGAAACGCTGTCAGGGATCACACCATCGTTTCAACATGCCTTGATGCTGCCTGCCTTTAATAATCCTTATTTTGGAGCACGACTTCATTATAACAGCTGCTACTATATAATAGAGCAAAACTGCCAGAGTGTATTTTATACAGTAAGTAACAGATCCAGTTGAATTCCTATCTACAAAGCAAGGCCTTTCTCCCACTTGGTCATCCTATCCTAAACAGAGAACATTTTCAGGCATTCTGCATGCACAAATAAATGATTTTTAAAGAACAAGGTCATTTACATGCAGCACTTTCTAACAGTTTCTACTTTTACACATTATGTGTGATTAATAACATTTGTACTGTTCATAATGACTATATTTACATATATTAAAAATGGCAGTGTTTCTTCATTCATTCTTCTCTTAAATAATTGGTTTTAAACCTCCTTTTGTTGCAGCAACACACTAAACAAACTGAAGTTGCAAGCAAGGGAATGGGATGACAAGGTAAACCTCATCTCAGACAGAGGCAACCGGAGGGTGCAGCCTTGCAGGAGCTACTGCCCATCATGCCACATAAATTTACAGGAGAAGCAGCTGCCAGTAAACTTTTCATAGCTAAAAAAAGTACTTTTGTTTTTATTTCTGACAGAATAGGGCCAAAATTGTTTCAAAAGACTTTGGCAAGGAAGGTAATTGGCTGTGTCAGAGCAGATGCAAGAGGTTGCCATAAACAAGCTTAGCACTTGATTTGAGGAAGTCAAATAATCTGTTTTTGTTGGAGTCAATTCTGAGAGTCACCTTTCAGATCCCATAGCTACAGCAGAGGTTTTAAGCAGGTCAAACAAACTCATTTTTTAAAGACTGGTTAACTTGAAAATGAAGGATTTTGTTTGTGTGTAGGGAAAAGACCATAAAAAAGCAGTAGAGTTATGAAAGTCATGTACTTGTATTTAACAAGGAAAATTTGCCCAGAGACCACCCACACAAAAGGAAAACACACAAACTTACAACAAGTAGAGTTTTATGAACTGAATGGAAAAAAAAAATTATTCACAGATATTAAAACTGGTAATAAATACCATTTTATGGAAGCGACTGCAGCTTAATAATAATTGATTCTCTAAGTAAAGAAAGTAAAATGTGTTTCCTTAAAACGGTGTGCACCTGAAGCCCCTCACTGAATAGCTCTGCTGCTGGCTGCCACAAAGGCCATTAGCCCAACTACCTGTCACCTGTTAGCTCCATTGACACATCTAAAGGTCTTAACCACGCAGAAGACCCAAGTGTCAGCCTGACACCCCATGATAAAATTTGCTTCGTATCATGGCTTCAAAACTCAGAAATGGGCACTTTGAAAAAAGTACAGGAGCATTGGATGTATTAAACATTTGCAGTGTTTGGAATGCCAGAGTTACAGGGAAGTAAAAATAAAGTAGCACAGACAAATCTAATTATAGTTCTGAAAAGCTTAGTTATTCAATCTTAATGGCACCCTTTTAATAGTGTGTGGGGGTTTGGGTGTACTATAGAGTACTATATTATACAATCAAGTGCTTTGTCTACCTTCTTGGGTCTGCTCTTGTCATCACAGCATGAATCATAATCCGAAGCACTGTTGGCTCAGAAACTGTCATAGCTGCAACTGCAGGATGACAGTGGGAACTTAGTGCCACTAATGCTAATAATATGTTTATAGCACATGCTTCAGGGCTTTCTTAAAACACAGGAAAAGCTACTGCTTCGTAACTGAGCGCTCCACGCCAGCATGGCTGTGAGCCCACTGCACATCAGTGCACCACTCCTCTACCTGGGATAAAGAGTTACCCTTCTTAAAACATATACAAAGGGAATTCAAACACTTTGACTATGTCTGCTTTTATTTGAAGATTGTCACAACTGGAGAAGTGAATCCAGGTTGTCTCCCTTCAGCCCATATTGTAGCACGCTCTCTTTTCCCACAATTGGATATTCAGTATTACAAATTTTGAGGAGAAAATGTCCACAGACAGTTAACTGTGTAACCCAGCACTATGCGGGATACTGAGCACACTCAGGGAAATCAAGCAGACCGCATGAACCTATAGATTCATGAATCCTTGAGGAATAAGCACCTTGACATTTAATGTATTAATCTGAAAATCACTGCTCACTGGAGAAAATTAACTAAAAAAAATTACTATATTCAAACAGTAAATTCCAAGTACTAGTAATTAGACAGGACAAAACCTTGCTCTTATAACTAGCTGGCATTTTGTTGTAACCTCCACAAGCTCTGCTTGCCAACTCACTCAGCAGCTGGTTGGCAGAGATTTGCAGGTGGTAGAACTGGTGCCAAGTTTACCATATAAAACCTCAAATTCCAGATACGTGTCAGAGACTAGACTTGCTTTGGGACTCGCACTTCAACTAGGAATATAAAAATAACTACACCAGAATGGACTCTATGGCCATGCAACCCACGGCTTGAACCCCTTATAGTGCCTCAAAAATAGATGCCCCAAGGTAATATAAGTACAAGGAATGTATGTAACAAAACTCCCTTCTCTCTCCTGAGTGTGCAGCTTTGGCATCACCTGAGCAAGATGGTACCAAATCTCATGCAAAGACCACCAGAACAAAGTTACCTTTCCAGAAAATGTTCAGTCTATGTGAGCAGATAGCGAGAGGCTGCTCAGTTCTACTGTTTGAGCTGCCGAGCTGTAGAGTACTTATCAGTTCTGATACTTAAAAACACTCATACTATCTCCAGGAAACACTTTAACCCTGTGCATTAGCCACTGCTTGAACACAATCAGCTGCAAAAAGTACAGGGCGTCCCGCACTTTCTCCAACCCCCTTCAATAAGTGTTTGCTAATTTTCTCCTCACATTCCAAGGTGAAAACACTGCTAGTTTTCCTTGCTTAGCTATTTTTTTTTTCTAGTTACAGTATCACATAGAATATATATTTTCAGAGGCAGCAGATAGCAAAAAAAAAAAAAAAAAAAAAAATTAACGGCAAGACATTAGGAATATACCTTATATATCATTATTATATTTATTATATCATTAATATTTCTATTTTAGATAATCCCTATCCAAAATTCACTCTCCTGCTAAGCAGCAAATACTTCTAATGCACTCACTCCAGTGAGCACGTGCTCGGCTCAAGCCTTTTTGTAATGTTTGTGTCTGCTTTAAACAACTGAGTGCAAAGAGTGAAAGCAAAATTCAGGAGCTGGGAACAGGAATACGGTAACTACTCCTCGACGTGGTATTGAGGAGCAATGAGCGGATTTACTGCACACTCCTCCCACAACTCCTGGGCCGTTACTTCAATTAGAAGACACACTAAAATGAGTCCTCTGTGCTGTGCTTGAGGAACTCCAAATCTTCCGGGATTTAAGTAATTGATTAATTTTTCACATTTAAATACGGATGGGCTGAACCGCGAGGGAGTGCGATTGCCCTCTCGGAGCACCTACCACAGCAGCGGAGATGCAGCCGTGACCTCCTAACCCACAGCAACGCCCGGCACAAAAGTCTCTGGGGAAAAGGACGGAAAAGGCAGTTAACTCCGTTTGTGGGGAACTGCGGTGCCGCGCGGAGATTTCACTGTCCCCAGCGCGCAGGGTGGCTCGCAGGGAAGGCCCTGGGCCTCAGAGGGGGATCGGAGCGGGACTTCTCCCAGGTGGGTGCGCTTCAGGGCACTATCAGCTTTAGTAAACCACCCGGGCTTATAAAAGTGTGCGGAGAGGGGGAGGCTGCTTTTCCACCGCAGGGCTGAGCAAAGATGGAGGCGGGGTAGTCCAAGGCGGGCGCCGAGCCCCGCGGCAGCCATGGAGGCTGAGGGAAGCGGCCGTGGTGCCTCCCCGCGGCCCAGGCAGGCGGGCGGCAGCCCGGGACGGGGGCGGCCTCGTCCCCCGCCGGCGCCTCCATGGCCGGCGCTGGGGGCTCCCCGGGCCTGAAAAGAGGGATTTGGGGGTCCCCTGGGCCCAACGAAGGGGTTTGGGGGTCCCCTGGGCCCAAGGAAGGGGGTTTGGGGGCTCCTGGGGCTGGAAATGGGGGTTTGGGGGTCCCCTTAACCTGGAAATGGGGGGTTAGGAGCCTCCTGGACCTGGAAACAGGGATTTGGGGGGCTCCTGCACCCAAAGAAGGGGATTTTGGGGTGTCCTTGGCCTGGAGATGGGAGTTTGGGGGCTCCTGGGGCTGGAAATGGGATTTGGGGGCTCCTGGGGCTGGAAATGGGAGTTTGAGGTCCCCTTGACGTGGAAATGGGGGTTTTGGGGTTCCCTTGGCCCAAAGAAGGAGATTTTGGGGTCCCCTTGACCCAGAAATAGGAATTTGGGGTCTCCTTGACCTGGAGGTGGGAATTTGGGGTCTCCTTGACTTGGAAATGGGGTTTTGGGGGTCTCCTTAGCACAAAGAAGGGGATTTGGGGGGCTCCTGGGGCTGGAAATGGAACTTGGGGTCCCCTTGGGCTGGAAATGGGGATTTGAGGGGCTCCTGCACCCAATGAAGGGGATTTTGGGGTCCCCTTGGCCTGGAGATGGGAGTTTGGGGTCTCCTTGAACTGGAAATCAGGGGTTTGGGGGGCTCCTTGACCTGGGAATGGGGGGTTGGGGATCTCTTTGACCCCCAAATGGGGATTTTGGGGTCCCCTTGACCTAGAAATGAGGGTTTTGGGGTCCCTTTAACCTACAAATGGGGATTTGGGGTCCCCTTGACCCCGACTTGGGGTTTGGGGGGTCCCCTTGACCCACGGGGGGGGGGGTTGGGGGGCTCCTCCAGCCGCGCGTGGAGCTTTGGGGTCCCC
>JAWLRI010000332.1:3965295-3979149 GCA_034781795.1 Crypturellus tataupa | reverse complement strand
CCGCCGCCTCCTCTCGGCCCGCGGAGGGAGCCCGGGGAAGCCGGTGCCGGGCGCGGGGAGCGACCAGCCGCGGCCGCCGGGGACCCTCCCGCATGGTGAGGCTGCGCCATCTTGCGATACGGCAGGGAAGGGAGCCCTGGCGGGCGCCATTTTGCACCTGAGCGAGCCACGAGGCGCGCCGTGGCGCTTCGCTCCGCCTGGGCGCCGCCATTTTAGATTACGGCAGAACCTCCGCCTTCCCTAGCGCCAGGTTCCCTCGCTGGGCGCCGCCATTTTGGGTTACGAGCGAGACGGCGACCTGCAGGGGTCCTCACAGCCCTCCCCTTCTCCCTCCCTTTAGGTGTCTTCATAAAATGCCCGTGGAGAATCCCCTCTTTTTTCGGCCCGCTCCCAAGATGGCGTCGATGCGGGAGAGCGACACTGGCCTGTGGCTGCACAACAAGCTGGGCTCCACGGACGAGCTGTGGGCGCCGCCGAGCATCGCCTCGCTGCTCACGGCCTCCGTCATCGACAACATCCGCCTCTGCTTCCACGGCCTCTCGTCGGCCGTCAAGCTCAAGCTGCTCCTGGGGATGCTGCACCTGCCCCGCCGCGCTGTGGACGAGGTGAGCGCGGCGGGGGACGCTGCGCGGGGAGCTGCGCCGAAACGGAGCTGTGTGACGGGGGAGAAGGGGGTCCCGTCCTCGCACCCCCTTCCTAAGAGGAGCCTGGGCCGCCCCGCGCTCTCCTCCCCCGCGGCGGCCGTTAGCGCCGGCCTGAGGGAGCCGCGAGCGGCCGCCTCCCGCGGGCGGGAGAGAGCGGCGCGTCCCAGGCCGGACCGCTCCACCTGGCCCTGTACCTTATTATTATTATTATTACTATTAGCTGTTTCCATTTCTACTCCCTGTTTCCCGTGGTGCGGCCCGCGGAGGCCCCGCTCGGAGCGTTGGGCCCGCGGCGTGAGGAGAAGCGCTCGGATCCCCCGCGGCTGCTGCTGCCGCCCCGGCGGCAACTGCGGGACCAGGGCTGCAGCCCGAGGCCTTCCTTGCGGGCCCCGGGCGTGCTGGCAGCCGTAGGGATGTGTTCGGCAGGAGTTTGGGGACTTCGGGCGCATCTGGGTAGCAGGGAGGGCTTCTCTGAGCCCAGGCCACAGGGGTAACAGTGGCTGCAGGTAGCACCGCGGGCAGGATCTCCCCTGCGCTCCCTAATGCTGGCGGCCGTGGAGATGTCCCGAGCGGAACATCTTGCGTCCAGGAAGGACAGCAGCAAGTGCTGAAACTTGGGGAATGGAAGATCTGGGGTTTGCGTGCAGAAGGGTTTCCCCTGCCTGCTTGTCATCAGGGTTTGCAGGAGGAAATGTTTCTCCTCTGTCTCTTACCTTTCCAGCAAGTACTAGGTCTCCCCTTTCCTGTCCTTTCCCCACTAATAATCTGGCTGGATTCTGGTCCCACTTCATAAGGTGTCAGCACAGATGTAGCAGTCTGTTTGCTTGGCTCTGGACACCGTGTGTCACCTGCAGCTGCCCTGTTCTTACCAGCTACTGATGGTGGCGGTGGTAGCTGGAGAATGACTGGGAAGCACTGAGCTCCTCCAGCCAGGCTGGAGGATCTCCCCTCCTTCTCCCAGTGTGGTTTCTGATAACAATTCTGGACATAGCCAGTAGTTTGAGCTCTAGCTTTTTGTGTGTTGTATCCCCAGCTGTGCTTGTGGAAGCCTCTTTCATGGTTTTTTTTGTGCTTATTACACTTAATTGAAGTATATACTAGGCAGGGTGTGGAGCGATTGTGCATAATTTGTATTATTGTGCACTCTGTGCACTAAGCTTAAAATGCTATTCCTTCTCAGCAGTAGTTCAGTGTATGCCAGGGTCTGTCTTGCCAGATATAGCTGTGTGGCTGTTACTTTGTAACACCTGACTGCAGCTGTTTATAAAAAGACACTTTTTGTTCAGCATATATTTCCTCTGTTTCTTTTTTAAACATATTTGTACCTTACGCCTGTCCAGAGCACAGGCATTCTCATTTATGTGTGACAAAGGCAATTTTGTTTTCTGCAAAGAAAAATAACTAAGGCCATAAAGTTCTTACAGACTCTTCTCGAGTAGTGTGAAAATCCGAATAGCTCAGAAATAGTCTTGCAATATTCAGGCAAAGGTGACAAAGTAGTGGTGTTTTTAGGCCTAAGAAAAGGGTAATTTAAAAAATTTAGGGACCTTCATAAGTGATGCTCAAATGACTGCCCTGTGGTGAAGGAGCAGCAGCTCAAGTGAACTAAAATAATTGACTGAAATGCTGCACTAGAATTCACTGGACCTATAATATATTTGATTTTTTTTTAAGGCTTATTCAAATTAAGGAAGATGGCAGGAAGCCACTTCACTTGATTGTGCTTTTGTTATCGGTGCAGATGAAGTGCATGGTGAAGAGTATGCTGTTGTCTTGCTTTTCAATATCAAAAAGCAGTGATCAGCTGCATTCCACATACATTACTGTTGCTGTAATAAAAATGCATTGTTGTGGGACTTTTTCATTTTTTCAGTAGAGTTCATAAAGTCAGTCACAAATTCAATCATTTCACCTATAAACAGAGCATTCTTTTTCTAGAGCTAGAGTTTTACTATCATTTCAGTGCTTTGCAAACTATCTGCAATTATTTTTTTCAGGGATATCTTTTCTAATCCTTCCTCTTAATGAAAGGTTGTTATTAAATTAAAAAGATGAGCTAGAAACCCTTTCCTAATAGGCCTGATTGATTTTGTTATATACTTCATCTTATAAATAATAAAAGTCATCTTGCAGTGCATTTGCTAGAATAAAGTTGTGTTTGTGAAGGTTTGTTACTTAAGTTGTTCTTATGGTTTGTGATACTCTAATTGGTGTTGAATTTTTGATATATTAACCATAAAGCTGTTAAGTGTTTTTCACTAGAGGTCAGTTCTGCATATACACACACACATATACTATAAACGTGTGTGTGTATTCTTCCTCCCTTCCCCTGCACTGTGCTGTATATTTCTATTCAGTGTTTATTGTATAATGTACAGTGTTGTACGTTGTCTTTTTGCTAGCACCAATTCTGTACAGTATTCCAATGTAGAGTATCTACAGCTGACTGGAAATGAAATCCTTCAAACACTTCAACTCTGTTATTGATCTCTGAAAACTATTTAACTTCACTGTGAAAGTACTTACATTGGGAAAGTCATAGGTGTATTTTTCCTGGCTTGTCATGTGCCAGCCACACCAGTCATGTGTGAGAAGCACATAGCTGGCATCTGAAAACTTAATACTGCTAGAATCTGCAGTGCACCAGTTTTGTAAAGCTTTGTCAGTCTTGACAGTGAGTGCAAGATATGTTACTGGTCTGCCATGTAACATTAAATTATATTCTTCTCTCTATATAGCAGGTTATACTTAGTAGTTCTCTGTTCAAAAATACATTTAACTTTTTTCCCAGTTCTCTTTATAATAGCATTTGAAAGGAGGGTTAGAATAACATGAATATCTTTTGAAGAGCAGACATCTAAACAAAAAGTTATGTGAGATTCAGAAATATGGTGATATTTGCTCTAGAAGGGATTTAAGTGGCCTCTGGGTCCTTCCTAAATCTCTGGGAAGGCTTCAGTCTAGACAAGTGAATCTTCAACCACTTCTCGTGAGAGCTCAGTCTCTTTGGAAAAACACTTTAATATCCTGGTTCATACTACTATTTTATTTTTGTTTATTTTTGATTTGACACTGCAAATAATTGTGTAGATACTAGTGTGTGACTCTACTGCTTGTTCATTTCCTCTAAAAGAAATAATTGGCTGTCATGTTTACTTAACAACTTAAGTGTATTATATAGACAGTTGTCAAAAATATCCTTTCCTACTGCAGCTTGCTAATTCCTGAATCTCTCTGCTCCCTCCCCCAGCCTTTTATCTGCTAAATCTTTTCTAGATAATCATGCTTATTTGCAATGATGCCTAAAGCTCACTGTAGTGCTGAGTAGAGTTTCAGGGGTAATTTGGCAGAACAGTTACTTCTATTTACTTTGTGTATTATACTCTTGTTAACCTGATTCACAAAGGCAAGTGCAGTATTTTTGTGCCAGCATTTCATTTATTTGTTTAGGGTTAGACTGTGGTGTTATAATCAAGTCTGGAATGAGGACAGTGAGCTTCTGTGCTCACTTTGCTCTGAAATATTTTGAGGGGAAGATGCTGCCTATCCCTGGAGTGATGTATCTTATTACTGCAGCTATGCTGTTTCTGTTCGGAACAAGCTGCTCTGTAGCCTTCTGGCCACCATGTAATACTTTACATTTTTTTCTATGGTGTAATATGGTGTGTTTAGTACCAGGTAACTTCTGCAGTGTTTCATGTTTAGAATACAAAGCACACACTGTAGTATATTTGATTCATCCCAGTTGTGTTGCATAAATAATAATACTGTGTGCTGTGTGGTAGTGTAAGTTCCTATTAAACATCACTTTCTTAGTGGACCCTGAAAGATTAAAACATGGTTAGGTTTATTAGCCAAGTGTAAATGCATTAATGCATAGGTTTATTAAAGTATGTTAATTTAGACATAATTGAAGGCAAATGAATGGGACTTTTGCAAGAAGTCTCACTGGAGTTACGATTTGGTTCCATTTGCACTCCTTCCCTGGGTCCTGTGCCTATATTCTTCCCTCACGGTCATTATCAGTCTGCCTTAGTCTCTGTTCACATACTTTTTGCATCATTCCTGATTCTTTCTTGTTAAATGTTACTAGTGGTGCCCTATGCCTTACTGCGCCAGTAGCCTGAGAAAAGCATTTTAATATCCTAGGCGAGAGAACTGCCAGAACTTGTTGCATCAGGTCTTGACACTCATGCTTAACAAGCCTCAGGTTGGAGCTGGTGGGTTCCAATTTACTGACCCAATGTTACAGACTCGCACAATTAAGAGCTTGATATTATGGCTCTGAAGAGTAGCAGTAAATTTGTATGCAGGATTTGGGGTTATTTTGAGTTACACTTCATGCGTGCTCAAACCACAAACAAAAATATTTTTTGCACAGTTGCCAGGTTCACAAATTGAACAGGGAACTGAGAGCAGATATATAAATTGCCTTATGAAGAAAAAAAACTGAGCAAAAACTCAAATCCAGGCTTGTTGAATGCAAACCTGTGTTGAGGCATACTCTTTGGTTTGCTTGCAGTGCACAGTGAACCATGCTTGGCTATATGTCTGGTAATGAGAGTTCCGTTAGCAACTTTCATGAGAACTTGTGACAATATTACTTGTTCAGGGCTGGGCAAACACGTTGTTCCTTTCTTGAAGCAACTGCAATCACATGCAGTAGTGAACTGTGGTGTTAAGTTGCCAGAACTTTGACTGCTCTCAAAGCAGTGTCAGTATAACTTTCCTAGGAGAAGTGTGTAGAAATAGACATGATTTAGTCATGGAATTCCCAGCTTGTGGTGCAAATGAGAGTTTTGGGGAGTGGATATGATGGCTAAATATGAGCATAGATCTCTGCATATAGTTTTCACACTGCCCTCTTGCACTGTAACAGAAACAGCTCAAGATGGGTTGTTTAGGCACAGTTTTCTTCATATCCCAATTCCATGTGGAATCTGGGTTCTCCTGTGTTTTCTGAGAAAGAAATGAGTGATGGAGTTTGGTTCCCAATCCAAAGATTAGAAACTCTTAGAAATTGATTCTCTCTTGCATGTAGATTAAATTTGATGACAAGTTAAAACTGTGTGGTTATGGTTATAGAGTCACCGTAATCCAAAGTAAATCAATAATGCCATTGAAAATGTCGGCTGACTCTTGTGTTCCTTCTCTTTGCCTCCATTTGTGTCACAGCAGTGACCACAGTAAGGCTCTGATCAGGCTAAAAACTCTTTGGAGATAGTAGTTTTCAGTCAGATGAATTGATCTGGTTCGTTTTGCAGTTGTATAAAAGAAGCAATGCCAAATGACACGCTGCTCCACTAGCACAGTTTTGTACCTGACTAAAGTGACAGGGCAGTAGCATCTGTGTAGGGTGAGCAGAACTGAGAAATGTCAATGTTTGTCTGACTTGGAATAGTGAAGTCTAAAAGTGCTTGAGAAAGAGATTTAACTTTTATCTCTTAAGAACCGCACAAGTAGAGTAAACTTATTAAATTAGGTTCATATAAGAAAAAGTTCTATATAAAAGGGAAAAAATATGACAAAGTTCAATCTTTTGTTTTTCTCACTGTGCTTGGGAAGCTCTAGACATTACAAATTGTGCCATATATACCACAACATATAAGTACAGTGGGATGTGAGAAGGCAGAATTCAGGTATTTTTCTTATACTTTCATATAGTCTCTAATGCTAATACTGATTAGATGGGATACGTCTAAATACACAAAACTTTATTTTATTATGCTTTGTGCCTAAGTCACATGTTACATCTTCAATATGTTAGTTTTATGAAATGAATAGTTTTAAGGCTTATATAAGGGTTTTCTTTTTTTAAAAAAAAAAACTCTGCTTTTTTCAGAGTTTGAATGCATTTGAATAGTAATTAATTTAAGAATTCATAATTATAATGTATAAAATCAGTTCACTCTACCTGCAATTTCATTTTTAATTCCCACAGGCATATTAATTAGTAATTCAAAAAATTACTGATTGACAAATATAATTTTGTTAACTTTATATATTATTTACCCCATTTAAGATAGGTGCTTAAACAATATTTTTTTTTTCTCTGTATAGAAGCTTTGAACAGATGGAAAGAATTTCATTACTTGTGGTGTATTAGAAGCCTGAGTGTACTTCTGTAATGAGTACATTTTTCCAAATTATATGGTTTGATTCAACATGAAACAATTTATTTCAGTCTAAGTTTAATTAAAATTTGCAGAACTTATTTTGAACTTGACATGATGTAAATATAGTCTGTCTACTGTTTTATTCTGTAGCCTAGTAAGGGCTGTGTCTTCATTTAGATTCCCATTCTAAATAATTTTTATTTTGGTTGAATATCCTAATGGCTGAGTGTAAGGTTGGGATACACTGGGAACATAAGCAAGGTGTAGAGCACAAGGAGATGTTCCTGCAAAAACATGTCCATGTCTGCCCCCGGCACCCCCCCTCTCCCCCCCCTCCCACACACACACACACAAAAAAAAAGAGAAAAAAAAACAGTTCTAAAGCAAAACAGAGTTGTCAAAAACTCCAAACGTACTCGGTTTAGATTGACCTAAAACTCTCTTAATGTTTTTTTTTTCTTTTTTTTTTTTAGTCTGGGTTCATTCTTTGCTTAGTTCTAGAGTTAATGTATAACTGTGTTGAATAAGGCTCCCTCTTCCCTTCCCCAGTAGTAAAATATTGTACATGTTTGTGCTGCGCGTTTTGTTTTTAAGTTTCCAACTACAACCTGTTTAAAACTGTTTCCAATTGGCTGATTTTCTTTTTCTTTTTTTGTTAGATGAAAGGGGCACTGACTGAAATTATCCAGCTCGCTACCTTGGATTCAGACCCCTGGGTCTTAATGGTAGCTGATATTTTAAAATCCTTTCCAGATACTGGCTCCCTTAACCTTGATCTTGAAGAACAGAATCCCAATGTTCAAGATATTTTAGGAGAGCTTAGAGAAAAAGGTAAGCCGTTCCTGTTGTTGAAAATTACAGGGGTATGGTACTTTTTGGAGCCTGTTTTTTCACAGCCAATCTTATCATTTTAATAGTATTGGTATTAGGACAATCAGTAAAGCCATGTCTTACCATAGTTTATAACCTGACACGCTGATTCGGTATTATGGCACTGTAAATTGAGATATTTGAAGAATGGTAACCCCTTAAAATATTTTTTCACAAATCATCAGAGCTTCCACTGTTCGGTACTAGCCTAAATCATTAGGAAAGACAACACACAAATTAGTATGGCTTTAGTAACATTGTAGATGTGCTGTGTTCACACTGAGGGGTAATAACTGAACTACTGCAGCTTCATAAAGTTGAGCTGTATATTTTGTTTTCCCATATACTGCTGTCTTGAATGTTGTGGTATGTGAGAGGGGAGAGTAAGGATGCAGTACCCTATATGCACAGCCTGGTCCACATGGAGTTAGCACCTGTTGTGTTGTGCCCATGGCTGCCTCTCTTTGCTGGAAGTCTCCTCTGGCCAACGTGGATAGGATCAGGTGGGAAACATGGATATGAGAAGAGCTCTGCTGTTGATGTCCACCTAACTGTGGAGTACCTAGGAGCCAAAAATAGTCTCAGACACTTGCACAGTTACTGCTTCAAACAATGTAATAAAAATGATGCAAAACCCACTCCTACTACAATGGAATTGATTTAGCAGATTACCTAGAAAAAAAACCCTGAGATGTCAATGGACAAAAACAATCTTAGTTTACAGGAGACCAGTAATAACTTAGAGGTGAAGCATGTTGTTTTCTTTAGGCTTCTGTTTGATAGCTTGCTTTTTATGTGGAAGTTTTATAGAATCAGAGAATTCCATCTTTTTATCTTTTTCTCCTCTTTGAAAATAATTAATTTTATTCCTGTAATTCAACTGGGTGCAATTAAGTTGGAACTTGGTTTTAAGGGGCAAAAAACCAACCAACCAACTTTGGATTCTTCTCTATTTTAGTCAATCCCTTAATAATTAAAATTAAATTACTCTCCTGGTGCTTAAACAGAAACTCCAGAACTTTAAAACAACTATATACTCTAGTTCTGAAATGCTTTATATCAGCTAGCAGAGAGCTGCTTATACTCATGTATATTGTGTTAACTCTTTATGCAGTAAGTGAATGTGAAACATCAGCTATGTTGCCGTTGGAATGCCAGTACTTAAACAAAAATGCCTTGACAACACTAGCTGGGCCACTTACACCCCCAGTGAAACACTTCCAGCTGAAAAGGAAACCTAAAAGTGCTACTCTCCGAGCTGAGCTCTTGCAAAAGTGTAAGTAGTAGCTGTGGAACACTTGCATTCAATTGATTTATCCGGGATACAGGAATACACATGATAATTTTCTGTTATAAGGTCTTTGCTGACCAACTCTCCCCTCCCTTCCCACTTTGATGCACAGTTGTGTGGAGGAGCAGATGAGAGTCATTCTGGCTGTTCAGATTTCAAAACATAAAAAAAAAAGTGTTTTTTTAAAGCACATATAGTTTCTCTTGTCACAGCCAGAGATTAACAGCTGGTTGTGAAGACCTGAGAGAGAAAACTTTGCTTAAAGCGATTGGAACAAAACTGAACTTAGAACCTTGTATTACGTAGAGTAAAATGTATATATATTTACATACACGTATATTTTAGTGTGTATATTTAGTATGTATATTTTTGTCACAGGGTACAAGAGCTGCTAGCTCATGCTTTCTTTCACTCTGTTTGGCTGTAGAGGGTGAAAGCCAAGAAGCCTTTCAGTAACAACAGCAAAATATGATACGCATATATAAATTGGTGTGTGTGTGTTAACTAAGTGTTCTTAAAATGTCTTGTGCCTCCTGTTCTGTTGCAGCAGTTTGTTTCTTTGCTTGTGACTTGAGTATATAAAGCCTTTTTATATTTTTATGATTTTTAAATTGTTTTTCTTGGATAATTTTTTACTTTAATATTTATGTTTTTCTAATTTGGGCTATTGTGAGTTGCATTGTCATGCTGATTTTTGCATTTTTCCCCGTGTACTGCATTTGCCAAGCTTAAATGACCATTTTAAAAATGAAAATGTATTTCTTGTTTTGTGGCTATTTCCATCTTTTTCTGTATTATATATATTAGCTAATATACATGAACGCTTTAATGTATGTGTGTGCATATAAATATATATATATATATATAAACCAGTATATGTATATTATTTACATAAGAAACAATATATTGTATTTTTTCAATATAGGTTCTGTGGTAACTAAAGCTCTTCTCTTTTTAGCAACAGAAACTGCCCAGCAGCTCAAGAAGACTGCAGGAGTGCCTTTTCATGCCAAAGGGAGGGGACTGGTCAAAAAAATAGATACAACAAGTATGATTTATTTGTATTACTTCCCTGAAAGTAAATCTGATAGAATAGCACAGTTGAAGAGTAAAATTTCAAAGTCTGATTTTATTTTTTTTATTGTTATTATTTCTATAAAACTCCTTTCTAGTTAATGGAAAGGACTTTTCCCCTTTTCCCTCCCTTGTTTCCTGCTGCTGCTTTTTACATGTTCCTGACTATCTAAAAGAACAAGAGTTTTTCTTATTTGGCAAGTGTGTCTGTGAGGATAAAACATCCAACTAGATCATGCCCATAGACATTGGTAAGAGGTTAATTTTCATCACTCCAGGAATAACTCCTGACTAAGACCTTACTCTAAAAAGAAACAGAGCAAGTGGATCACAGTAGTCTGCTGTGGTCCTTTAAATACTGAAAGTATCGTGTATCTGTGGAATTTCCTTGTAGAGAAAGCATGTGGGGAGCAGAACACTATAGTAAATATTGTACATGGAATAACTCGTGCTTTCATTGGGAGGAGGCTAGGTTAGAAATAACAGATCAAGTACAGATAATTTCTATCAAACAGTTTCAAACAAGCTTAAGAGCCTGCCAATTATTGTGATATTCTTAATTGTTTTCTAAAGGTTTAGTGGCAAAATATTATAGTGGGACAGTATAACAATTGCTATTAAGGCAAATCGGTCATTTCTGTTAGTGGTCATGACAAAGATACAGAATTGTTAATACTAAGTTGTAAAAATTTATTTCAACTTGTTTGCTGAAGATGCTGAATTATTTGATTTTTTTTTTTTTTTTTTTTTGAATAAGATTGACCTGGGAACAAGATAAGGGTTCAGAATTAGTAACATAGTTTAAACGATTGCACAAGTAAATTTTTTTTATGACTAGCAAAATGATCCTGAGGTATAAAAAGTGATGTGATTATTATGGTGGCTAGAACCTATGAAATATTTTGTGTGGATGCTATTTAACAGGCACTGTTTTGAGCACTGACGTTTTTTAGCCACATGTTCACATATGAAATGCCAAAGGTGCGATTGTATTTTGAGGAAAAAATGCCTCAATGCAGAAAATGATCTTAACCAGGTTTCTAGAAACAGTACTTAAATGGAACCAGTTGGGGTTTGCACTACTCTAAATATTTCAAGCTTAGACATCTCTGTCAGAGGGGATTTTCCAATGCTGAGAACGTGGGAGATGGAGGGCAAATCTAAAAGCAGGGGGAAGGCTGCTTTTATGAATGTAGCAGCTTCCACTGAGGAGTGAAGCAGCCATTTTTCTGTTTGCTGTATGGAAACAAGTCAGATCCTCTGTGTTGTGCAGACAGCAGCTCCAGAATTTCACCCCTCTCTGTGAGGCAGTAGTTTACCCTAGCAGTGGCTTCCAAGAACCTTTACTCCCTCAGACAAGGGTAACAGCATTAACCAAATGGGAACTTTTTCTTTGCCTGAGGCAACAGCCCGCCCACCAAAAAATTTAGAACTCTATCTTGTTTTCTCCCAAATTCAAGGCATTGGATTTTTCATTCCTTTTTATTTAAAAGTTTGGGAGCGGGGTCTTTGAAAGCCTTGGAGATGGCTACGTTCAATGGTTCAAAGTGTAGTCATTCTTTGCGGGGGGAAACCAGAAACTGAGATGTTAATGAGACCTATGTTATTTATATTAAAGGTGGTGATTCAAGACACTTTGAAACAAGTGGGGTGGCCACCTGCAGTTTATAAACTGTCCAGGTGTGGCTCCCATGTGTGACTGGTAGCTCAGATATCTCCATATGGGAGCTGCTGTATTCTGAGTTCCTGAACCTCAGCTGATGAGAGTTTCCTCTGTGGGTGTTCTGGAGGCTGCCAGCCTCCCCATGTTGTAGTGAGGTGGTGGCACCCCTGGTGAGGGGATTCCTGTCATCTTCTTAACTTACCAGCAGAGCACTCCTGCCTGCTTAGCTGTGGCTGTGTGTGCTGCCATGGGGCCCTGTGCACTTTTTTGTTTGTGTTTCATAAAGGTAGAGAAGTTGATCGCTCTGCAAGAACTTATGTTGCAGCAGAACAATTTCTGCTCCACCAGGACAGTGTGAATCTTGGTTCTTCTGTGCTATCCTTGACAAGTCTCAACAAACAGATCTGAGTCTGACCACTTGCAGTCCCATTTCTGCCTGTGATATGTTGAGGCTCTTCAGTAACCACAAATCACACACAAGCAGGAACATTTATGTTACTCAGTTACAGAAAGGTTATCCAGCTGTACCCAAAATCTTTGATTAAGTACAGTTTTTATTGGGTAACTATATTTTTAAAGCTTGATAACCTTGGTAGTAATCAGATTCAAACCCTAATGTCCAAAACGTTTTTTAGGGTTTTTGAATTTTATATATTGTAAATAAGGAGAGCATCAGTGTATGTAGGAAAAGTGTGTTTTGATAACAGTGGATCTGTGTGATTACTTGGTTTAAATGTATTTGAAAATATTCAAGGCATGCAGCTGTGTAGCAAAAACTACTTAACCTTTGGGATTGCAAGTAGAAGCCTAGAAAGTTCCTTTAGTTCTTATGTGGAGGCTAAAACCTAGTCTTGCCTTTGAAAAATATGATATTCCTAAAGTTCCACAAAAAAAAAAAAACTTACGAAGTTGCATGAGGGGAAAGAAAGAACCTGAGACCTCCTTAGTGTTGTTCTTTGTTAATAAACAAACATAAACATATATCACAGTTGTTCCTTTTTTTTTTTTTTTTTTTTTTTTTTAATGTTAATTAAGCACCACTCAAAGGAATACCAAAACAAGCTCCATTTAGAAGTACTTCAGCACCTAGTGTATTTAATCCTTCTGGAAACAGAACTCCTATTCCTCCTTCAAGAACACCTCTGCGGAAAGAAAGAGGAGTAAAGGTAGGTGAACTCTTTCTTCATCTCTTGCATTCTTGCTCAGCTTTCCTCCTTATTCTAAAGTGAACTTATGTTGCTGTTTTAGTTGGCGCGCGCACGCTCTCTCTATATATATTTTTATATATATATTTATATATAGAGAGAGAGGTGTGTATATATATATATATATACACACTTATATGTGTGTGTGTGTATATATATATATATATATACACATAAAGGAGGAGGGAAAAAAAAGGACAATACTTAAATAGCTGCTGCCGCCTAAATTCAGTAATGAGTATTAAGATTTCTTTGCTGTCTTTTCAGCTTCTAGATATCTCTGAGCTGGACATGGTAGGTGCTGGCCGTGAAGCTAAAAGAAGAAGAAAGACATTAGGTTGGTATAGAATGCTATTTAAAAAGACTTTTTGTGTACCCTGAGAGTCAGATCTAGGTTTATAACATCATTTTATTCTCAATTTAAATTTGTCATCTTTAGCTATGATTTCATTTGTTTTTAAAGGCAATTCCTTTCCCATCCCTACCCACCCCCAAAATTCTAGATTTAACAGAGGAGTTCCACTCTACCCCCCACTCCTCAACGTTGCTAATCCATTTGCGTTAGTTCAAACCTCTTGTGCTACTAACCCTTTGCATATTCTATATGTAACAAAGATAAGTGAGAATAGCTTCAATACTAAAATTGTTCTAATGTATTTTGGTGTGCTTATTTGTACTGTTTGAGTTGCCAAGTAAATTAATTTAACGTCATCTTGTAAAAATTATTTATATCTCTCCCAAAAATTTAGACCAAGATATTTTAACAAGTTAATAACAACCTCAATACTACTTCTAATTCAAGTGATAGCACAGTGTTCTATTTAAGAGTATCAGGAAGCTGCACTAGGCAGTATATTTATCCTAAAACCACTTCTCTAACAAAAATTGAATAACACCTCAGAACAAAATCATAATCACAATTAAATTTTTGCCTTTTCTTTTTTTCCCTCTTCCACCATCTCTTTTATTTTTTTTTTTGGGGGGGGGGGGG
>JAWLRI010000332.1:3914262-3958527 GCA_034781795.1 Crypturellus tataupa | reverse complement strand
CTCTCAGCCTTCTCTTCTCCAGGCTGAACAGGCCCAGCTCCCTCAGCCTCTCCTCATAGGGCAGATGTTCTAGGCCCTTGATCATCCTTGTGGCCCTGCGCTGGACTCTCTCCAGCAGCTCCACATCCCAATTCATCTGTAATTCCTTAGGTCCTGAAGATTTTTATTGATGGCATAATTGTATGTATGTGCATGATTGAAATAAGCAGATAATTAATTCAAGATACAACTGATTGAAAGATTGTTAAGCACATCTAAGCCTGGCTTGTGGGTTCTGAACCTTAAGAAGTCTCTGTGACTCTTAGTAGTTCTGCTCTATCTATCAAAAAAAAAAACCTGCCCCACAGATCATTGCAATTCTGAGTTGCAGCAGGAAACAGGGTTGGGTTTTTTGTTTGTTTTCTTTTTTTCCCTAATGTCACAAAAAAATCAAAAATAATGGAAACCAACATTGCAAGGTTGGTTTGTTGTTTTCCTGAGTTTCGGAATTTAATTACCCCTACTATAAGTGATAGGGATGTGTGTCAAAGAGGGAAAATCTTGATGTTAAGGAGTTTTTATAAACATATATGCTTATCTCTGAGTACATTAATACAGTACATACTAGTATACAGTGTTTCATTGCAGTGGAATTCATATTGTTATCTGTTGCAGAGAGAGCAAATGTATGCTGCACAGGAAATGTTCAAGACTGCAAACAAAGTTACAAGGCCAGAAAAGGCTCTTATACTTGGATTTATGGCAGGATCCAGAGGTATGTACTGTGACTAAATTAGTTGCTTTTTAATATCTAAATCTGAAATATGTTTTAGCACTTTTAAGTGTATATATGTGAATGAAGATACCCTGCTTTAGCAGTATCCTGGACTTCAGTCTTATATTTTAAAACAGTGTTTTTTGGGAATGTTTAGGGCCTGTTTCAAATACAAGTCAAATTCTCCATCAGAGGAACCACTGTGTACGAGGTATATGTGTAACTAAACACATGATATCCCTGTTTAGGGACTGAGGTGAAACACGGCAACCAGTGAGTGAATGGACTAGTTGGGGTCTAGTATTGTGTTCAGAAGACTATTAAATACAGATTCTTTCAGGGCAAGTTGAGGTACAAGTTTCATAGCACAGAGCCTCTTCACTAACTCCTCATTGTTAGAAATGCATCAGCTGTTGCTTCTGAGACCGTAGATAACCATAGGTGCTGAAACTCACAGCAAGATAAGGAAGATAAGCCGTCTCATAGCTAGATCCTGTCATATGTTGGCTTTGATAGACTAAAGCTCTTTTACCCAGAAGAGTATCAGCTGTAAGATAAGAAAGGGCACAGGAGTCTTTAAGTGAATGCTCATCTGCACAAGCTTTGGTTTCTAACTTGGTATTTGAGGGCTCTGTCACTGGAGCCTGTGCATTTGGATCAATACAGTAAGTAATTCAAGATGACCAAGGTAGAGTTACTGTGATGACTTCTGCATTAAAAAATATATATATATGTATATACACACACACACCCCAAACCAAAGTGCTTAATATAAAAAAGGTACTTGCATATCTACAATGATTTTTTTGTAATGCAGTGTAACTTTATATGTGCATATACATTTATTTTTATATGCATAAAAGCATTCATAGAATAATAATGTTGATACCTTCTGGAAGCTGGGTGTCTGACTGCTAACACTGAGCTTCCTTATATATACCTGAGCTTCCTTAAGTGTCAGCTTAAAATGTAACAGTCTACTCATGCTGGATGGGAAGGGAGTTTTCTGGATGAGTGGATTTCAGTGAAGCTGTGTTTGCACTTCCTAAACCACTGAGAATTGTTGAGGCTTTTGATTATATGTATTCCACATAAAATCACTTTTTTTTTTTTTTTAAATTCAGGTTATAAAATTCCATTTGAATAAAAGCTTGTCTTGCAGTTCTCAGGACAGGAATGCTGTTGGCATGTGTTCTTGCCTGTTTTAATGTTCTTCCAGGTAATTCAGCCCTGAGGTTCATCTTTTTAGGTTTGGTTTTCTTCAGGTATACCAAAAACTGAGCAAGCAAGAAGGTCTTTCTGTGGCTACATGTTAGTGACGTTTACTTGCTGTCAGATTTATGTCATGTCTCCTCTCCCTGCTCCAGTGTTAGGCACTGAATCTCCATTAAGTGCTTTTTTACCTTTTAAAGAAGTGCTGGAATGTGTTTAACTGTCTTTATTCTTGTTTTTGCAGAGAATCCTTGCCAAGAGCAAGGTGATATCATCCAGATTAAACTTAGCGAGCATACAGAAGACTTACCAAAGGCAGATGGCACTGGCAGCACCACTATGTTGGTTGATACAGTCTTTGAAATGAACTATGCTACTGGTGAATGGACCAGATTCAAGAAGTACAAACCTATAACTAATGTTTCATAAGAGAGGCAGCAACAGCAGATTGGACCAAATCAAGCTTAGAGTCAACCAGCTCATAGAGTATGTCAACTGTACAAAACGGCATTCGTGTGTACGTTTCTTATTACCCTCCAGAGTAGAAGTTGTGGCTCTTCAACATAACTGGGCTCAGTGAACACAGAAGAAGGTTTCAAATTGACAGGATTTTTTTTTCTTTTTTTTTTTTTTTCTTTAAATTAGGAAACAGGAGGAGGGAAGGGAGAGGCAGCCTTGTGGGTTGGGGGGATTGTTGCTGTGTTTTGTTTTCCTGCAGTTCGAGATGCCAGAAATGGAGATCACAACTGCAAGATTACCTATGGGAGCAGTTTACTTCCAAGTACCTGAGGAAAAGACTACTGCGCAGTCATTCACAGTTTACCATTAAATAAGGGCACAGATCTTTACTGTAAAAATGTTTTCCTTGGCTATATGGGTTCTGTTGTAAGAATGGACACTTAACAAAACACCAAGCCATAGTGCTTTATTTTAATTCAGCTGCAGTAAAACTAAATATTGCAGGTGGTAGATGTCTAGTGTCTAACGGTACTCACTGTATGTTTAGCTTATTTATGCTTGGGTCATAGAATGAGATTGAGCAACTTTGTTAACCTTGCTATATTGTGAATGTCTATGCCCAGCATGAGTTAACCTATATTTGGCATACATTGAGAGAAACTGAATATCATAATTTTCTGAAGAAAAAATACCAAATTTAAGATTACCAGAAAAAAAGAAGAAAGTAGCAGTGGCTTGTAGCTATCTGGAGGTAATAGCTCTTTTCCATAGGAGTTTTAGGGCAGAGGTTAATCTGTGGCTTTTGCATAGCAAGGCCCTGTGGGCAATGTGAGAGGATATGAAACCTATTCATCCCAAGACCAGTCACAGCGTATTTTAAAAAATGGCCCCAGTGGTGATCAAATGACACATCTCTGAATACAGATGGTCAGAAAGGTTTGTTGTCTTGAGGTAGTGCTAATGTAAGTTTGGTGAGCAGTCATCAGGTATTTGATAACCCAGTTCTAATCTAAAATCAAATTTTAATGAGTATAGCTGTGGTTCTTACCAGTGCAGTTATATCAGTATAATCACTAATGTGGTTGCAATTATATTGGCATATAAATGTGCCTTATACTTGTCCCCTTCTGGCAGAAGCACGTTTTTATCTCTAACAGTGTTTACAGCCCTGCAATAATCCTGCTTTAATTGTACAGATATAGCTTGCATTTATTGACGGGGCTTACATACATAGTTCAGGATTCATCCTTTAAGCACTTGGATTCATCCTTCACTGGAGACTTTGGCTTAAAACTTTGGTTTCTGCCAGTGCTTACACTTGCACTTGTTAAGAAATAGTGCTCAGAAGGAAAGCGCAAAGATGAGTAGTGTAATAGTTACCTGAGGATGGACTGAGGAAGCACCTTGGACTAACTGGAGACTAGCTGGAACTTCAAGGACACTGTGAGGCTGGGTTGTCTTATTTTTGTTTGTTTCTTTTTTTCCTAAAAAGGAGACCAAATCCCATCAGTATACCAACAAAGACATTTTGATGAGTGTTTAGCCTTCTGAATTGGGATTTTTTTAATTGCATTTTTGTTTTTAGCTTTTCAAACCAATTATCCATCAGAACAGGCAGAGTATAAATAATAAGGAAATCTGTTTTACAGCTTTTAAGATGTGACCAAAAGTGTAGATTTGTTAACTTTATTTGAGCAAATATACAGAATGTTCTAACTTGTAGTGCGTGAGTTACTTCATGGTAGATGCTGCCATGGTGGAGTGTTAGGCATGTGGGAGTTGAACTGCACGTTTACCTGTCGCACTGGGAAATTTCCTTCCCCTGACTATCCTGTTGCAAAGGCAATGTAAACTGCAATTTTGGTTGCAATTTGTCTTTTAAACAGTTAAAAATCAGCCTGATGAGCAAAGATTTGTGGGTTTTAGTTTTTAGAATGAGTTCACTATAAATGTGTTTCACAATGGCTATAACTTATTGATATACTGTGTTACACAGTATGGGATAAGAATAGAATATGAAAATAATTAGTCTTTTAAAGAAAAGGGTTCAAGAAAAATGACATTCCTTTTCTTGTCTGCATCCAGATTTTTAAACGGCTTTTTGTGATGATCAGTTTTTGGTAAAGTAAGCGTGTATGAAACTTCTGTCTTAATTGTTCTTGCTTGCTAGATAAGCCGCAAGCACCAAATGTGTCTTTTAAGGAAGAGAAATTTTAGATAATTGGTTGACTTCAGGGGTATGTTCTCCCACTGCAAATTTGGGGTCTTCACTAAATGTACTTGGTCCACTAGGTCTGTGTTTCAGGTCTGTGCTGTCGGGATGGGGAGGGCTCTCCCTCCCCTCTCCAGGAGTTCCTCCTGGACTGCAGCTCATCTGAGAGCTGCTGCGTAGGATGTGATACCCAACTGCTGCCTGCTCTCTGCTGTGTGACACAGCCGGTCTCCAGGCCTGCTTGTCTAAAATAGCTGCATGCAGCAAACAGAAATTTGAAATACGAGCTTAGTATACTTTTAATTCCCTTAGGTTATGGTCAATAGGATGAAACAATTTAACACTGCAAAAAACCCTTATTTTTAAAAGTGACTTTATGACCCTCAACACCATAGCATATTCTAGGTTGATCCTTGCATCTAGAGAGTTTTTTTTTTTTTTTTTTTAAGATGGCTATAGAAAGGGAAGCCTTTTCAATATTATTTAAAATGATGATGCTAGTAAGAAATAAAATGCAAGGAGCTCTTCAGCTCAGGCAATGAAATCATTGAGCCAGCCTGACTGCGAGTAGCGATAGTGCCAGACAATTCAGAAAGGGGCAACACTAACATTCAGATTCAGTGTAATGAGCAGAATGAAACCTGGCCCTAGAGCTTGATATTTTTTGTTTTGAATATTCAGTTGCTTAGCTGAATTATATATGGTGAGTCGCAATGTGTGTTGCAAAATTAAATGAAAACAATTGACTCTAGAACGATTTGTTGATGCGTAAACAGACTGACCAGAGTAGTTGTTCAGAGGCTTCACATTAAAGTTTTGATTGAATCAGTTTCCCTTGCCATTTTCCAGCATGAAGTCTTAGGAAGTAGCAAGCCCAAGCTTCCTCAGTATATTTTTGGACCTCAGCAAGGCAGTGTGTTCCAGTGTTTCTTGTCTCTGCTAATAAAGACACATCTGATATGCAAGTCTAGGCAAGATGTGAAGAATTTGCCTATTTGATTTTACAGTGTGGAATACTTGAGAAAAGCAATGAAAATGGATTGTATTTTGCCCTATCTTGTCCTGAGTTTTATTATTTGGGAAGAAAGAACACATACCATGCTGCTTGAACAACTTGTTCCACAGCAAAGTGCTGGTTTCTTCAGGCTCCATCTGAATTAAGGAGTGCTGTGAGGACCAGAAGCTGAGACAAGGTGGAGAAAGAAGGGAAACCCATGGGGATGCTGATCAAAGGTTCGGATACAGGTTCCTTCTGCCCTTTAGCCAGAACAGTTTTTCTTACTGTAGTGCTCTGTAGTTATCTCCATACAAAGCTGTCCAGGCTTGGTATGGTTAACAGTTTAGCATTGGGCCAGTATTTTGTGGGCTAACTTGGTTTTCACTGGTAGCTTTGCCATTTAATCTTTCAATGAAGTATCACAGGATGCTGGATGTGATGAGGAGGGAGCCTTCAGTAGCTGATATCTCTAGGTGAAATTGGTAGTTTCTCTTGCTAGGTCACGTCAAAGTGCAGACCACTTGTCTAGATGAACGAAGCTCGAGACTTGGACTTTATACAGCTTGAGTGAACCACGCTTTCATAGCAAGATCTGACTGGAGAAAAAGAAAAAAAAAAGACTAAAAAATGTTAAGCCAGAGTCCTCTGGGAATCTGGTGCCTTTAACAAGAAATGTCATTTTGTAAAATGTTACATCTATAAGCTTAGCCCGTATGTTTTCTATTAATTTTTTTTGTACAGTTGTAAATTCAAAATACTCCATCTTTGGGTACGTATTTTCAGTGTAATACAGTATGTATAATAAAAATTTAGATTTTCTAAGGAAATGGACTGATGCTTTTTTTAAACCACCTGGAATTTCCGTATACTTTATTTACGGTTGATTTAGCAGTGGGAACCTGAGCCCAAGTGGACAAATTGCATGGTGACATGTATCCTATTTTAAAATGATGTTGCAATGATTCTGGTGCATTATGTAAATGTACTGTAAAGTTGGCAGGTGCCCATTTTGCTGTTTAGGAGCCAAGTAGGAGATTTCAGCAGAAAACCTGCCGTCCGGATCCCCTGACACTGCCTCTGCTTCATGCTGTGCATCCCCTCGTACTGCTGGCACCTGGAGGGTGTCTTTGTGCGCTGCTTCTCTAGGCACTCACGGTGTGAAAGCTGAATAAACCCTCTTTCAATGCCTCCTTTGGCAGAGTTGCAGCATTTCTTTGCATTCTGAGCAATTCTGAGCCACCCCTTTCACTTCTAGTGCCGCAGAAGTGTGGTTCCTTTCCCATCCCCTCTCCGTGAAACTGTTGTTGTTCTCAGAGAAACCGTTTCTGTGATTGTTGTCTGGTTTATCACAGGATAAACATGAAGATTTAGCCTACCATGTTGAATTATATGGACTGATGTGGCTGACCTCGTCCTGCCTTTCTCATGTGCAGCTTTATGACGTGGCTCTGTTAAAGCAGCCTGTGCTGGTGCGCTGCCAGGAGCAATTGGAGGGTGTTTTTCTCTAGGATCGACCTATTGAATAGCCTGGAAGGGAATGTGTTCCAGGTCAGCCGCTCTACTGGAGCACTTGTGACGAGCTGAGGGTAGGCTGAAGTGCACATTTTCGTTCTTTCAGAGGGCATTGATCTGTCAAAGAGGTTTAATAATGCCCAAAAGTTTTTCCAACACGAACAGTTGGGATGCAGGCCAGCAGCTTCTGCGTGATGCCATGGTCAGGAGTGAGTGATTCAGTCCTCTGTTTTACATGAACGGGGATGTGCCAGGCTGCCTGGCCTCTCTGAAGGGCCTGTTTGGAACCAGCCCCATCTACTCTTAGTGATCTGTCACTGGGTGCTTCAGGCAGACTGAGCTGCTTCAGGCAGCTGAATGTTTGAGGTGCGATTCCCATCCTAATTCCCATGCATGATGATGACCAAACGCTGATCTCAGACTTAGATACCTGCCTAGCGGCAGACACTGGGCAGCTTCAGGACCAGGCATTTCTGATGCCGTTAGGTGGAACCTGAAACGACTCGGACTGTTCTTCACCCCTGTTATGCACAAACAGGTGCACAAATACGGGCTCCCCTCAGAGCCAGGAAGCAAAGCTGAGATATTTGTTCCAATGCACACAAAGCGATTTTGGTTTCAGCATGTGCTGTTTCAAGGCACTCATGTGGTGCCAGGCCTCCTCCTGAGCAACTTGGCAGGTAGTTCTGGCATCTGGAGCTTAGAACATGGTTCCTGATTTTTTTTTTTAATACAAAATGCTATTTGATATTAAAATATATGCTTGTTTCTTCCTGGTAATTTCGTGAACAACATGAAACAATGTTATGTCTGTAGAGCTTACTGTCAGCCTCCTGAGTGTGCTTGAAAAGCATTAAGAGTTCGGAAGGATTTTTCACAATACTCCCCATCATTTGGGATGTGCCTTACCCTCAAGAGCTTGAAGGGTTCTATGGTACAGGTTCATTCAGCAAAGCAATCTGTTATGTGCATCTTTTTTAGTGTGTGGGGGGGGAGGGGGAGGTTAATCCATCTGCATCATGTTAGCTGTTTCTCCAAGAGTGGTAGATTCAAGCCCTCAGCAGCATGGATGTTTGGTTTTAGTGACTCCAAATGATGGATCAGTCACTAAAGTCATGGACTTCCTTATCTTCAGCCCCTTTCTTCATCTCTCAGCAATATTGTTTTTTTTTCCCGACCATTTCTTCATGTAGGAAAGCTGCTGATGAGACAGAGATCCATGTCTTTCCTGCATTGACTTTGTTATGGCCACACATGGAGGAAGCCAGAGCTTGGCTTTCAGCGCTCCCAAGTCCAAGGCCTGCAGAACTGGGGGCGATGCTGCAGCCAGGCTGGGTGACAGGTTATAACTGAGCACCCCGGGCAGGAGGCTTTGCCAGGGACGTTATTTCTCTGCAGTATTGAGGTGCCTCAAAGCCACCCACACTATGGATGCCCAGATGAGCGGCTAGGAAAGGAAAGGAAGGAATAAGCAAGGCAGCTTACCAGTAATGAAAGATTCCTTGAGCTATGTATGGGTGGTGTCGTCTCCCCTTCTACAGAGTGCTTTTAATATTGTGAATTATGGTGTGAATTCAGTAGAGCTGAGGTCCTTAGGGATGGGGAAAGCATCCTTTAGAGCTTGTTTGTCCTGAAGGAGGCCCCTGGGGAGGACAGTTGTGGCCGTGTTGAGGCAGCTACTGCTGGAGCTACAGAAGTCTTCAGCTACGTGTTCAGGGGGTTGTATCCCCACAGGGACATGGAGACAGGTTGTGGGAGAGTCTCCAGTTACTGGTAAGTGACCTTGGGAATGCCCAGGTGCCTCAGCGGTGGCTGGTCCAAGACAGTTGCACCTAGTAGGAAAACATTCACATAAATGTGCTTATTCCCTTTTACCGGGAGATTGCCCTTTATTTTTCTTAAATCCTACTTTTCTTTTGTGTATTCCCCTGCAAGCCGGCTGATGAGTGTGTGAGTGCCAAACTGGTGTCACTTGCATCCTTAACACTGTCTACAGCCAGTTCAAAATCCTCCAGGCAATATTTTAAATACTCTTTTTAGCTAATCAGGTCTGATTGAAGAGTCCAATATTCTATGCTGATTGTGAGCAACACTTGCTGGACTTGGTTCACATACGGTCAGTGCATTTCGTTGCCTAAGCCATCTGATCTCTGCTGCAGTAAAACACCTTTTTGTGACTCCTTATTCTCTTTTCTTAATTCTCTCCAAGCCCAAAAGACAGGCATCTCTAAAAAGAAGAGTTTTGAGGTGTTTTTCAAAGTGATTTTCATAGCTCTTTATTACTTAGAGTCCTGCTTCCCTTCTGTGGGTTTCATTCTTCCACTTGTTTTTGCTGATGCAGTTTGAAGCGAGAGCGAGGAAAACAAAAAAGCCTTGACTGGAAAAAACATTCATTTTTGTTTGTTTTTGTTGTTGTTGTTGTTTCGTGTTTTCCCCGTTCCTCCCTTTCCTTGCTGCAGCACTCGTGTCCTCCCTCTGTAAAGTTGTGGTGCCATCATGTGGCAGTCGGGGCAGGTACAGGTTTTCGTGCCTCTACTCAGGGCACACACACAAAATCATGGCTGGTGTGAAGTCGTGGGAGTCTCCACAGCTTTGCTTTGCTTTTTGTTCGTTCTTACCTGCATAGAAATGTCTTGGCTCTCCAGTCCTGCTCATACTACATGCAGATTTGTGCCCAGCATGGCAAAATTTCTCTCCTTGTCTGAAATGAAGCAATTTCCTGGCGGTTGCCTTCCTGCTTATTGCGATCAAGAGGGAGAGACATTGACTTGCAGGGAGTCTGATCATGCTTCTACAGCACAGGTCTGAGTGAAGAAGCTCAGCTGCTGCCTGCGCTCGACACTGTTTCACAGGTGAACTACCAAAGAGCCTTTGGAGGATGGTCACTTAAGACCTTGGAGGAGTCCACATTGCTGACCTGCAGATTGTTGACTACGTGGCCTGTGTTCCTAAATTCTGAATTTCCGCGCTGTTCTGCAACAGTCAGTTTGTGTCCTTGTTCATGAAAGGACCTTGCACGTGAAAGGGACACTTCAGATTCCCCATTTATTTCCAGTGTAAAAAAATAAGGATAATGCCTCCTGTGGCTCTTGGGCATGTGCAAGTGCTTTTTCCCTCTGCAGAGAAGGAAATGGTATCAGCAGGTGCCTTGTACCTCCTTTTATACAGACAGATTGCAGTAAGCTTCGAAGATCACTGCAGTAAACTTGGAAGCTGCATTGCTGGAAGAAAGTGCAGTTTTATTAAAAGCACTTGTCAAAGCAGCTGGCCCTTTAGCTTCATATCGGATAATCTTGCAGATGGCCCCACTCTGGTAGCAGCCGGTGCTGGGGTGCAAGTCGGGAATGTGCTGCTAAGGGCAGTAGCTGCAAGCCCGCAAACCCCTCAAATGCTGCATGCAGCACACAAGGGCCACAGGCTCCCCCAGGGCAGAGGGAGCAACGTGGTTGCGTGGTGGCTTGCTCAGCTTGGAGCACGGCCTCATAGGCGTCCCAGCAAGTGTCCACAGAGTCTAGAATCCCAGTGGTGACAGTGGTGAGTGCCGGATGACTAAAGAGCCTAAGAAAAAGCACAGGATTTTTTCCTTTCATTTACTGCTCTTTCCTACTGGTGGTTGGTAGACTTGACCTTGCAGCTTCCCCCAGTGGCTGTTACTGTTCTCAGCTCAGTTGGTGTGCCAGTGCACGCTCGCTTCACGCTTTCCTCTCCGTTTTACCACCCTCACCGTGATGGGACCTTGTGCAGGATCTCTCCCCTCACATCCCAGTTAATGAGAGCCGGGGTGGCTGGGCTGGGTGCTGGCAGCTCAGGCTGCCGTTGCTGCGGGGGCCGGTGTTTGAGAGACCCTGCTCTTGTCAAGCCAGCGACCAGCTCTCCTTGAAACAAAGCAGCCTCTTCAGTGTCTGCCTCCGTGGTGGTTTTCACCCAGCTGATGCACAGTGCTGGGGTGCTGTAATACCCAGGTAGCCATCTATCGCCTCACTGCTCCCCTTCCGAAACGCTTGTGACTCGCTCTACTAGGCTGGGCCAACTGTGCGAGTTGGTACCACCCGCTGGTGTGTTTGATGCAGAAAGCCGCGTTTCTGGGAGAAAACATCAAAGCCTCTGCCTGGCAAGGAACCAGCAAAGGTGTGAGCCCCCGGGTAGGACAGTGGTGTCTGGTTTGGGGACATGAGCTTCACAGCGTGGAGAAGAGTGACAGGACTGAGAAGGGCCTACGCTGGTCTAGGACATCATTTGATCACCTGGGCTGCTTTTGTTCTGTGAACCAGACAGTGAAAGCATTTAATCTCCACAGAGACAAGCCAAGGCAAGCCAGAAGTTTATAAATTATTTGTACTTCCCGGTGCCGAAGCTGCCTCAGACCTGGTTTCTGGCCGGGCAGTATTTCAAACTCAGCCGGTTGTTCAACTGCGAAGCGCCAGCCCGCCTCCCCTCGCCTCTAGCTCAGCTCGTCCGAGGAGTGATCTAACATCGTCTACTTCTCTGGTGGAATAAGCTGCTTTTCACAGGGTAGTGACTCATAGTGCTTCATCTGCACACAACCTCTGTACTTGCATGTGCTGGCAAAGAGCTGCTTCCTTCTGTGATGCTTTTTCTGCAGATGTTGCCCACCACTGCAGGTCCTCGTCCCACCAGCCGAGCTGAGAGGTGTGCAGCTTTTCTGTCCTCAAGAGGTGAGGAAGAACTGGACGGCCCCATGCAGGTCCATGTAACAGATCAGTCGCTTATGAAGACAGATGTGGAAAAGAATCAAAAACCCAGCAGAGAAACTTGTGAGACCCGTAAAACTGAGGTGAGAAGTGTCACACCGAAAGCTCACCTGCCTGCAGGGCAAGGCCAGACCTCTGAAGCTGCCGTGCCTGGAGTATAAAAGCGGTGACTCCATTAAGAGCTACTAGTGCAGAACTGCAGAGCTGCTGGGGCCGAGGGATGTATATCCGTACCTGGCATTTTGCCTATGAGCAGTGTGGGTTGACAGCTGGCAGCCAGCTAGCTCTGACCAGCCTAAATCAGGGACGCCAAAGGTGAAGTGAGGGTCCCCAGAGGGCAAGGGAGTGTGTGTGCACAGCCCTGTACCCTGCAGTCTGCAGGCGGCGGAGGCAGTGCCTGTTTCAGCAAAATCTCTGCGGCCGGGAACCCATGACAGGAGAGAGGTGCCCTGAGAGCAACGTGCAAACATCTCAACGGGAAGAAAGAGGGGCTGGAATCCAGGATCAAGCAAACAGGAGAGCAGTCACCAGCAAAGACGCATGGAAAAGGGGACGGGATCTCCCCGAATGCAGCACTCCTGTCTCCATCATCAGGATCAAGTAACTTAATTCTGGTCACAACAGCTGGATGCATCAGGTTGACATCTAGGGAATGCTAACTGGGAACGCTCTGAACTGCCCTGAGGGTGAGTTACGGTTACACCACAATTAGCGGGAGCTACTTTGAACTGTGGGTTCCTGGGTTATTTTTCATCTTGTTTTTCTCCTTTCAGGAAATCCTGGGTGCTGCGAAATGAAGTCTTGTCTTGGAGGAGGTCACGGGGCCTGGCCGGCTGCCAGGCGCGAGGCTCTTGGTGCGACCGGCCTGCACCGCCTTGCTCAGCCCCATGGCTCCTCTGGGGCGCTTCTCCGGCGTGTATTTCTGTGCAACGCAAAAAAAGAGCAGTTGGATTTTTCTTCTGGGCATTTTAGTTTGCGCTGCGCTCTGGAAAAGCTAACTTCTCCCTCAGACCTGTCACAGTGTGTGAGTGTAAATCCCCCTCGGTTGCGGTGTGGGTGTGTGTGATTTGACTGAGCCGCATGATCAGAGTCAGGTGACGACTTTGGGCACAAAAACGGAGCAGAAGGAGCTGGAGCCCTGGGAGACCGGCCGCTGGACTTGCGTTTCGGCCGGCCGTGGGGAAGGATGAGCGCCCGGCCCTCCCCTCTGCTCTGGGGCCTGGCTGCGGCCTGGCTCGCAGGTGAGTCCCGCGGCGGCCCCTGCGCCCGAGAAGCCTTCGCGCGCTGGGGCAGCCGCTGGCTTCGCCCTCGCGGAGCCCCGCAGAGGAAATCCGCGGCTGAGACTTAAGCTCCACAGCATTTGAAGTGGGATGAATGTGGCAGATACCACGGCTTGCTCCGGGGAGGGGAGGTGGGGAGAGAAAGGCCCAGGGCGCTGCACATGGAGGGGTTGCAGTGGCCATTCTGCGGCCTCAAGGAGCAGGATGCCCTCCCCTTGCCTGGGGGTATTTAGGATTATTAGGGAAAATGAGGCACATGTACATGCCTGGAAGGCTTCTGTGCGCCTTCCTGGCTGTTTCCATCCCCTGGTGCTGCGTGTCCAGCAGACAGCCCTGCTACATAGGGTCTGCCGACCTGGTGGCCTTGTGCCGTTGGGTTGTGTTGACTGCAGGCGCCACTGGGCTGTGTGGGGCCAGGAGCTCTCAGAAACCTCCTGGAGAATCCTCGAGGCTCTTCCAACAAAATCTTGTGCCAAACTGACACAAAAACCCCACCTTGACTGTCTGTGGAGCCGTCTTTGTTGATGCAGGGCCCCTTGGAAGGGATAAAAGCCTCTAGAAAGCCGGATGGGGGCTCCCAGTGTGGATAGTGTAACCGCGGGAGAGAAAACAGATGTAGCTGAGCAGGTAGGTGCTCTTTTTTTCATAGTTGTGATACTATAATAAAATAAGGCATCACCCACATTCACTAAATGCTCCAAACTAACTCGACCCAGCCTCACCACATCTTTTTTTTTTTTCCACAAGTGAATTGATAAAGTATTTGCATTTTGAGTATTGTTGAGATGGCTACTGAAGTTTTGCAAATGACTCTTCAGTAACTGTTTTAGTAAAATAATTAAGAAAATGTATTTTTCATTTTAAAAATGTTGTTCTTAACAGTACCACGGTTTACCAGCAAAACCCAGTAAACCAACAGCGAGAGTTTTATGAAGAGGGACTTTTCAACAGAAAAATAATATTGATTTTTTTTAATGCATATTCACACGTTTTTCTCCGAGATATTTAAATCCCTCACCATAGTGTCTCTGGCTGACAGCTGAGCAAATGCTGCGGACCGGCTGCCGTGTGGGAGGTGGGACATTGTGACCATCGTGGTCCTTCTGAGCTGCCAGGAGAACTTCATGGTACCCTGAAGTTACTGCCAATGTTTGCTTTGAGATTACCTTAATAAAATAATAATAATAATAATAATAATAATAATAATAATAATAAAAAGAAATGACTCGGCTTCTTGCCAGGTATGAGAAGAGGAAAGCAAATTGACTTCAGCCCTTAAAGCAGGTGACCCCAAAAAGGGTAATCTCATATCTGAGCCCTGCGCCAAGCTGTTCCTGGTGGAGCTGGTCTTCCTGCGAGGACCAGCGTGAGTGGCGTGAACCTATGTCAGTGTGAACCTGATGCAGACAAATAGGCAGCAAAGAGGCCACGGCCAAATTCAGTGTCTGTTTTGGAGGCCACGGCCACAAGATCTGGAAGCAGTCCTAGCAGCTTTGTGCTCCTGTGCTGCTCTGCTGAGTGGTTATGGAAATGCTGTATTCTTGGTTAAGTGCAAAGGAGATGGAAAATGCACAGGAGAGAGCTCTGAAGGAGCTGTTCCCATGTGACTGCACATTTGTAAGAACTCTTTTATTCAGCGGTCCAATTTTTCTGGAAGCTGAATGGTTGGTTACCAGCCAGCTTGGTTTGCAGGGTGGTGATGTTCTCACCCTTCTCGCACCGGCCGCTTTCTCCCTGGCAGCCCCTAGAGCAGTATTAGTTTATTACAAGATTGCAGCTTTCCAGCTTCAGCTGAGGAAATGCTGCTGTGTAGGAGAGGCAGCTTCACAGAACTGAAGGGAGCTGAGGCCTGCAGGCAAGTCCCCTTCTGGTCACTGGATCTGTAGAGCAGCTTAAAAATATCCCAACCCCATGGCTTTTCTCTCCTGATCCCTTTAGCTGAGATAGGAGAAAACAACTAGCTACTTGACAAGCAACCTAAATCAGATTGTCACATGTCTCAAGCAGCTGCTGCTAGCAAAATCAAGGGTTTTGAATCATTTTCATAACCTTTTATCTAGGAGAGTCAGATGTTTGCAACATCACCCTCAGAGGGTCACCTCAGAGACCCTCTCTTTCCTGATACCTCTCATGCGCCAATGATGTTGACTCCCTGGTTTCCCTGTTACTCTCAGTCAAATGTGGCAGAGAGGCTTTCTGAACACCGGGGAAGGAAACACGAGTTAAGCAGTTGGTAGAACCCTAATGATAAACCTCTATTAAAGGAAGAAAATAACTTGTCTGTTAACAGTATTTTTTTCTCTTCTTTTAGGTGTTGCTTTAAGCCAGACAACCACAGTGCAGCTCCCTATCACCTCAACACCGCTGCCTCCCAGTGCGGTGGCCACCCAGGTCCCTGTAGCCTCAACATTGGGGCCTCCCAACAGGACTGTGGCCTCAGCCTCTGCACCCCCAGTTTCTGCAGCGACGCTCTCAGCTGGAGCTGTGTCCACTGTGCCAAGCCTTACTGTGTCCCCAGGAGCTCAGTCTGCCGACCCACGTGTAACAACGTCAGCTCTGGGTATTTCCACCATCTCAGAGGCAACGACGCACAATTCCTCAAGTGCGACCACTTCTCGTGTGCCCACCAGTGCCCTGGCCTCCTCTGTGCCTGTGAGGACATCTCCCCATGGCCTGTCGACATCTCCGTTCCCCACCTCCCACTCGGAGCCATCGGGCTGCGACAGGGTGAACGTGACAGCGTGTGAACGTTGCTCCCCCGGGACGTTTCCCAACGACGGTAGGAGTCTGTGCTCGCCCGAGCTCCTTGAATTATGTGGAAAAAGTGGAGAGTAAAGGGAGGTAAAAAGGGTGCGTGTCCTTGTCTCGGAGGTTGGATAGGGAGCAGAAAGGGGAATTAATTAAAAGACTTGGGCTTCACTGGATTTGTTAATGATGGGTCTTCCTGAAACTTCCTCGGTAGGATGAAGAAGGAGTAGGTCTGTGACCGCAGAGAGTAGCACGTGTGCAGCTGGGTTTGTTGGCAGGAGGATATTGCTCTTACATACAAGAAACACAAGAAAAGTTTCTAAATAAGGGAATCTCTGCTTGAGAAACAGCCTCTTCTCCTGGGCTCGAGAACCACCCAGGCAGTACTAAGCCCCACTGTGTTGCTGTCAGGGGTGCATGGTGTTATAGAGGCGAGGGGAATTTGAATAATAAAATCAAGGCAATGAGCTTTCCTCTTCCTTCCAGACTCTGCAGGGCACATTTAAAGAGGAGAATAACCAGAGCTAGTGCCTTAGGGCACCTCTGCAGAGGGCAGGAGGCAATTCCCACTGCCCTGGGATGCTGGGTGTTCCCTGCAGGATCTCCTCCTCTTGCTCCTACACTGTTGCTGCTGTACTAGGGGCTGGTTCCTGCACAAAGGGGGATGAAAGATCCATGTGTGCCAGGATGGGAAATCCCACACGACTGTTCTGTGCAGAGCAAGCTTGTGTCCAGTGGGAATACTGTGTTACCCGAGCTCAGAGAGACTCTTTCTGGGTAAGGCAGATTCTCTGCTCTGGTATTTTCTGCTTTAGTTCCACTTTGAGAGACCTAAATTAACTGGAAATGGAAAGGAGTGTGTGCTTTGAGGATGGAGACAAGGGGAAACTCTCCAATTCCCTCAGATTAAAAGAGGGAAAAGTAATTACTAGAGGCCTATGCTGACCAGCTTGAGACCTAAGATAGTTTGGTGTCTGCTCTTCAGCTTGCTAATGGTGCTCAACAGCATCACCAGCACCGATGCTCGGATTTCCCACCCCAAGCACTGGGCTGTGTCAGGGGTAAGTGTCACCGTGCTGATCCTGACCTTCTCATTCTGCTGCAGGGCTCCCGAGCTGCACGTGCTGCTCGCAGGGCTCCTGCGCAGACCCCGCTGACTGCGTCCCCTGCCCGCCGGGTCGCTACCAGCCCCAGCGCGGCCAGCGGTCGTGCCTGCCGTGTCCGCGGGGCTTTTACACCAGGTGGGTGGCCGAGTCCTGCAGGCTGGGAGCGGGACTGGTGCTGTCTTCTGGGCACAGGCACTTTGCATGTTGGTTTTCCTACTTTTCTGCAAGGATCCCATTGGTTCCAATCACCACAGACTGCAGCACATGTAGCTATTTTATTTGTTAGCTCTTTTGCACAGTATCGCTCTTGGCCAGGAGCCTGGCCCTGCTGTTCAACCAGGGTTCCTTGGATGGCTGTTTTCTGGTGACAGGGATGGTCAGCAGCTCCTTTCTTGCTCCGCAGATGTCTATCAGCTCCATAGACACTTGTGCTTGTGGGGTGCTCGTGGCTCCTCCTGTTTCCCCCTCCATTTATCCAGTATCTGCTGTGTCTGTTGGGGACGCTTTATTTCCCCACACACCTCCACGTCTTTTGGGAATCCAGGTTGGTTCCCAGTAGGCACCTCTGGAGCACAGCCAGACTCAGGGGCTGCTGCCACTGAGGAGGAAGGATGGGGAAGCAGCAGACGGATTTCCATGTACTGGAGGAGCGGGGAGGTGGGAAGCGGGGGAGCGCTGACCCTGCTCAGGTGCAGCTTCACGTGGCCACCACAGGGCTCCAGCTGGGCTGCTCAGTGTTTCTCTGGTGTTCGGAGAAACCTGTGTCCTCTGAGCTTTGAGCAGCCCCCACTGCTGCAGGCCCTGCCCTGGTTTGTTCTAAGCCAAGCAATTGCTCTGTTCCCCATTGCCAAGTCTCGCTCAGCCTTGGGGTTTCCAAAGGAATTAAAGAGCATATCCTTGCTTCCCAGCACAGAAAGCACCTCGGGTTACAGTTTTGAATGCCTGCTTCCCCTTGGAGGGTAATGGCCCTGCTGTGACAAATGCAATCGCTTTCCTTGCTCTCTGCAGTCTATGTTTTCATCCCTCTGCTACCAATTGCGCCTCTGTTCCCTGGTATCCTGTGTGGCACTAACCTCTCTCTGCTTCCTCCCAGCTCTTGGAGGAGCTCCGCGTGCTTGCCCTGCCCACCCGGCTCCTACACGAGCGAGGCTGGGGCTGCAGCCTGCAGCGCCTGCCAGAAAGGTAGGGGTTCGTGTTCAGCCCAGGGTCCGTGTTCAGCCCGGGGTCTAGAATCAGCCCAAGTGCATTTTTGTCAGAATGCCCGAGGCTTTTGCCATAGCCAGATGCAATTACTAGGTGATTAAAAGTGTTGCTTGTTTGAGCTGCAAATAGAACAGTAGATCTCCTCCTGTTCTGTTATTGACGCTTTTATTAAAAAGGAAAGAACTGATCTCTTGCCCAGTCATGTTCCCATCTGCCATAAACTAATACAATGAAAGCCCATTGCAGAAAGTCGGGAAAGAATTTTTCCACAGTTCAGTTCAGTGCAGTTGTAGCACAAATTGCAAGGGGGAGAAGAGCATGAAGAGCATCTACAGTGTTTCAATGGGTCAAGGGGTAGTTAGAACATCCTCTTCTTCTTTTCTTTTTTTTTTTTTTCCTTTTGTTTTGGTTACTCTGTCTTCTGTAGCCCGAGGCTGGAGCATAAAGCTCTCCTTCCCCTCCCAGATGTTGAGCTGCCTCGTGCACCATGTTGCAGGCAGTGTGAGCCTGGCACACTGTGTTCCTAGGTAGTGCAGCAACACGGTCAGAACAGAGCAGCACTTATGCCAGAGCCCAATATGCCCATGTGCTCCGGCAGTGTTTCTGCACCTAAGTGAAGCTCTCCCTACGCCTACACGACTGTTCTTTGGGAAAATCTGCCCACCAGACTGTTTGGCTGACAGCTAATTGTATCAGCCAGGCAGCCTCATCCTGTCCCTTTGTGGCATTGGGTGCAGCGGTGAGTTAGGTGGCACCCTGGATTTACAGAGAGTTGCTGCCTTGTGCTGTCGGAAACATCCAGCATGGGGGTCCTATCAGGGAGGAGGGGAACTGGCATATCATGACAGTGATGGGGCCACCTCCTCCTCTGCTTCCTCCCTGGTGCCTGGGTCTTCACTAAGGAAACACCTGGGGCCTTTGGCAAGGAAAAACGAGTGTCATGCAGGCAGCTGTGAAGTGCCACCTTGCATCGCAGTGTTGACTTTGTTGCCTTTCAGCAATCAGCAAATAACTTGGTGCGGGGATGGGGACAGCAGATGGAAGATCCTGATTTCTTTCCCTTTTCTTTCTCAGGGTATTTCAACTCGCAGCAAAATGCCACTTCTTGCTTGCCATGCCTGCCTGGATCATTTTGCAAGTAAGAAATCCATGAGGGCCTGCAGAGGTCTGTGGGCCAGGGAGAGCTGGCTTGCTCCTGGTAGCAGTCACTGAGCTGTGAAGACCCATTGTAGCAGCAAACATAGAGTTGTTGTTTCCAGTGCAGCAGCTAAAGATGCTGAGTCCCAGGGAGAGGGGAATGGGGCAGGGGGTGGCATAGAGCCAACAGATAGAGCCTGTGTGAACTAGGAGTGACTTTGGGGGCTCCTGAGCCTGTGTTCTGGGACCAGTCTCACCAGCCTTCACCTGTCCCAGAGGTGGCTTGATGTAGAGATGGCCCAGGTGCTACACAGCAGAGTTCCAGCTCAGCTGCCCTAAATGAAGGCTGATGATGAACACAGATTTAGCTGGCAGTCACTGGTGTTTTTGTGGCTGCAGGTTTAATTGATAGTTTTTTTAATCCCGAGTCAGGATATGTAGAAAGCAGCAGCTAAACTCCTCTAGCTGCAGTCACCTTTGTGATGGGGAAGGTGCTTCCCCAGGTGCCCCCAGTTGGGGGTGCTACCTCGAGGAGGGTCTGCATCCTCCTGGGATAGGGAGGGCTGTGCTAGGGGTGCACACTCTAGAGTTAAAGCAGATTAGCTGACATGTGAATATTTACCCTCCTCCTGGTCTTGCCTGGTGCTTCCTTGTGCCACATTACCCAGTAGATCTCTGCTGAACCACAGTTAAATTACCACAAAGTCACCCTTGGCGCTTACGCAGCTGTGTTGTGTGGCCCTTTCTCCTAACTGAGTATCCATGGAGCATTTCCAGTCAGGTTTGCTGAAGAACAGGAACTTGGGTTGGGCTGGAACCAGAGGGACCACGCTAGGAACAGTGTCTGGGTTGGTCTTGGAGTTGCTCCCCCTCCTGCTTTGTGTCTCGTCCCGCAAGCACCAGCAGCTGTTCCGCGTGCCTGGCCTGCCCGGGCGGGAAGGAGGCTCTTGGCGAGGCGTCCCAGGAGTGCACACCCTGCCTGCCAGGTGAGGAGATCTGTGTGTGTGTTTGTGCCCGTGCCAGGGGCTGCGCTGCCGAGAGCGGCTGGCCCCGCGCAGCACCCGGCGCTCGGACGCAGCGGTGGTGAAGCGGGGCGGGGAGCGGGAGGAAGCGCCTCGTTTCTCTGCTGCCTCTCTGTGCCTCTGCGCAGAGCTGCAGCTGCCCGTGCAACCAACGATGGAGAGCGGCTGCCCGTCTGGGAAACATTTATGGTCCAGTTGTGTTGTGTGTTAAACACACAAAGCAGCATTAATCACTCTGAGACCCATGGATTTAGCGACCCATTTTCCTTGCAGAACTTTAAACTTTGCTTGGCCAGCTTCAAAGAGTTAGAAGGTGTTTTGAGTCCAAAATTAGTATGAAATATCTTGCTGACCTCCAGCAATAACTTTCTCTATTTTAAAGTCACAATTCAGTCCTAAACCCACCTCACACTACACAAAGTACCTCCTGAAACTTGCTCTGTTTGGCAGGCCTAAACCCACATCGTCTTTCTTCCCTCTTCTTCTGCACCTTTGCCTCTGGACCAACTCCAGACTCAGCTTTTGAGATGCTCATGAAGCAGCTGATGGTCTTCCCCAGCTGACTTTCAAGGACAAATCATCTCTATGCACTTGTAGAGGCCCCGGGGTTTAGTCTCACATTTTAATTTTGTGCTTATCTGCTGTTTAGGTATGTCCAAAGGTCCCAAGGACAACAGCTGCAGGCTCTGTGAGGCAGGGAAATACCAACTACAGCCAGGCAAGGAGAGCTGTGACCTATGCCCAGAAAATCACTACTGTCCTGTGAGTCTCCACTAGCCAAGTTGACAGTCTAGATTAATAAATATAGCTATCCTGTAACAAGTTAAATATGCTTAAATTAGCACCATTTTCACCTAAACCTTTTCCATTCTTTGATGCAGATAGCCTGCTCCTAGACTATATACAGGGAGATGGTTAAAACTGTGATATCAGGAGTTGGCACACTTGGTTTTGCACTTGAAGCCTCCCAACAGCCATGAGGGCAAAGTGGTGCATCCAGGCACTAAGCTCTTTGCTGCTGCTCTTTGCCTTACTCTGAATAACACCACAGGGGCAGACAGGCTGACCATGTCTTCGCTTTGGCGGGGGAGGATGAGAAGAGACGTAGTCTCAGCACCTAACACTGATGCTGCAAGGCTGCTGCCTGCCACAGTGTTGTGGTAGCAGCTTGGCTCTGGTCGTCTCTCTGCCCTTGGTTCACCAGTTTCATGTGAGAACTGAAGTGGCTTTTTAAAAAATTTCCCTTTGGAGACAGCGAGACAGTGGGTACTTGCTAAAGCAACCTGGCCTTTCCCTAGCCCACAGAGGCTTTTATAGTGCTTAGTTCTGTTCTAAAGGTGTTGCAGCCTTCGCTGTTGGAGTAACTCTCTTGTTCCTTTGGGCAGAGCCCAGATGAGAAGCCGGCCGAGTGCCCTGCCACTGCCTTCTGCCCTGCTGGCAGCGCCGAGCCCCAGTACTGCACGGAGGGGCTTCTCTACAGAGTAGGCGCCTCCTGCCAGCTGGCCCCTCTGGTGATCGTCGTCCTGGCCGCTTCGGCAGTAGGTGAGTGTGGGCGCTGCACTCTGCTGACCCCGCCAAGGCCCCACGGTGCTACGCCAGCAGTGTTCGCTGGCTGGTAGACTTGGGCTTTCCTCAGCATGTCTAGCGATGGCCTAACAGCTTATTCTGTTAGTACGTGAGCTGTCACGGCTTCATTCTTTTCCTGAAAGTGACCGGAGATCCCCAATCCATCTCAGTTGCACTGTCTCCCTCAATGTGCTGCCCAAAAGGACGGTGATGGGTGGTGTCACAAATACAGTGTTGAAGACAGACCTCAGTCGCATGGTTAACAGGTCAGATATGGTTCAAAGCATGCGTAGCTAGAAAGTGCCTAGAAAGTGATAGTTTCAACTCCCTTCAGCTATGTGGGTGATGTCTGTGATGCACTTTGCTCCTCAGCCTACATGTAGAGAAATAGGTGCTGTGTGAGCTGGCCGAGCCTTCGGGCTCAGGCCTGTTGAGGAACAGTTCAAAAGCTGCTCAAACACCACAGTAGGGCCTGATGCAGCAGCTGGGTCCATGGCTGCTGTGAAGATCTGTAAGAAAGATAACTGGGGTACAAATGGGTTGAAAGGTGACATGCTGCTACTTAGGAATCCTGCCACCTCAGCGTGTTTTGGTTAAACTTGCATCTCAAGATGCAGATCTGAGATCTCAAGATCTCAGCTCTGTCCAGTGTATTGGATTGACCTAAAGCTGTTTGTGGAATATCTTGCATGCTCCAAAGTAGGAAAACAGACCACATTAAATTACAGATGAGACTTCCATGGGGAAGCCCAACAGAAACCTCCTTTTTGAGATGTTCCATTTGACTTGGGATTTTACCAACTGCTTAAAGATAAGGCACATGGAGGGTACAGCCTACCAGGTCTCTGCTTGTCCTAGGTGTTTCTTGGAGCTTGTACAGCACCTGGAGCAGACACTGGGGCAGCCACCAGTGGTTCTGTGTGCCCCTTGCTGCCATTCCTGGTACCTGGCTCCTCCTGGATGGGGCAAACAGCCTCTTGGCTGCAGAAGCAGAGCCTGTGGAGGTGGATGTTGTCAGCCTGGGAGGTGCTGCCTGCACCAAGGGCACGTGGGACACCCCCAGCCTTTGCTTTAATTACAGAAGAGGTCAGAAGCCAACAGGCAAATGAGCTTCTCTACAAGGGGCTCCATGGTGAATACGGGTTCCAAAGTAATGAACAAGCAGCATTTGCGGTTTTAGCAGAGTGGGGGGGAAAGGAGTTTTGTAGTTTTTGAACAAAACTTGGAAGAAGGCTCAACCAAAGGAAAGTTATGATGCAAACCACCAACTGTTACTGCTTTAGGTGATAAAAGGGGGAAAAAAGTGCAAACTGGGAAGCAAGATGTTTAAACTGAGATGCACAGGTACCCGAGTGGCTTTACTGTAGGATTTCTGTTTGCTACCAGCTATCCTGGCAAGGCTTCCATCTCCTCCAGACGGTCTAATGGATTAAAGATGGATATCCCTGCATCTGTACTCAAGTCTTAGCTCAGCCCTTGGGCACTTCCTTTTCCATTGCCTCCTGAACACTCCTTGGCCTGCCAGGCTCCAGGTTGTCCCAAGGGAATGGGGAGATAAGAGGGTCAGATGCGTTATTCCCTGCAGTGAAGAGGCACGAAGGCAAAGCTGCTTTTCCAAAAATTAATCACCAAGAGCTGCTGTCAACAAAATCCTCCTGTGACATTCAAGGACTATATGGATATATAAGAGGAAAAGAACCAGGGGAAGCTGAGCCTTTGCAGCCCAGTGTGACTGCTCTTCCTCAGACGGCTGCAGCAGTGTCAGGGTAGGAGCTTACAAGTGCCCCTGTCACTCGACATGACTGAAAAAACACGTCAAAATTCCTCTACTTCCCTTCGGCAAAGCTGTGTTCCAGAAACCTCCTAAGGTATCGTCTGAAGTGAGAAAAAAGTGGATTAAAATTAGGTGTACAAAAAGCCTGCATAACCGTCATGTCTGATAGACAAGTCTGAGCACAGGGACCAATGTTAGCTACGTCCTGCATATCAAAGAGCTTCCTAAGGACAGGAGTGAAAGAACCAGCCCACGCTCACAAGAGCCAGGGAGTAAGTATTGCCTAAGAGGCCAGGATCAAACGCAGAGGCACCAGGAGATGGCTCACGCCACCTGAATCTGGACACACTGCAGCACAGCGACAGATCTCTGCTACTCTGAGATCCGTTTTCTCTGATTAGGCTTATATCAGAAAAAAACAACACAAATGTTGCAATACTTGATATTTTCTAATTACTTCCGTGCCAATGCCCAAGCTAAAAGTAATTTTTTCTGACAGTCCTGATCTCAGTCTAGACTCTAAGTTACTCTAGGTCAGTTACCTCTGGTGCTTCATTATAAGCACTGTACAGAGCAAGCTAATTTCTCAGCGGGGTCCTGCACTAGGATAGCACAAATGCAACTAGCCTGCTGTTAATGAAGATGTTGTAGGAAAATAATAGTGCAACAGAGTAAACAGGAGCACAGACAGATGCACTGGAGCGCAAAGGCAAGTAACTGAATTATTTCATCAAAATCTGCTGTTCTCAACAGATTTCACAGCAAAGCTGAAATGTCAAAGTTGAGTATTGCAACAGCTTTCCAAAACTCCTCTATGGACAATATACAGGAAAGTAAACCTTATTATTAAAAAGCAGTATTTCAATCAAGAAGTCTAGAATAAACACCACCTGCCACTTTGCTTTCCCCTCTGAACCTCTTTGCTCTCCCTTGTGTTCCAGGGGGGACCCTTGTTGTCTGTCTGGCGATTCTGAAGAGAAGGCAAGGGGACAGGAAGAAGCCTTTGAAGTCGCTACTGCTGCCTGGAGGGTCGGGAGCGCACACGACCTACGGCGGGACAGAGCGCACGGAGCCTGTGTACGCCGGCTGGTAGCGGCTGCAGACATTAGCAAGGAGCTGTCTGTTCCCTTCTCTGCATAGCGATACAGGGAGGTGTGTGTGGAGGGGAAAATGTTAACCACAATCCATGTTTCAAACTATGTACCTAGAAGATTTAACTCTGCTAACTGCCCAGGGCACAGAAATGCAAATAAATCATTTATCAGTTGTGACTATTTTAGAGCAGAATTCAGCAGGTTTAGCACAGCAATGTGGTCTCTCCCTCCAGTTGTGACTGCATTTGCAAAAGAACAGTTTTATCCCCAGGAAAAAGTACTCCCTCCCTCTCCCTTGCAGCCAGCACCACTGGAGAGGGGCTCCGCGAGGGGTTAGGACTCCTGCAATCTCAGTCATTCCCACCTTGGTGGGCGCTAACATGCTGCCTTTTAAGAAGGTGCAGGTTGTTTTTTTCAATCTTTCTCAAAATTTTACCATTACTTTAAGCAAAAGTACAAGAAGAAAGACTTTCCCTTACTCCGTGGGCGTAAACACATGCACATAAAATACTGGTTAAGCCTTGGATGAGTATGTCCCCATCCCTGTGGTTTCTGTTGCAGTCTTTAATGCAGTGCCCCCGCCTCCAGGAGCAAGGCGAAGCTTTAGGCAAGTGGCGCCGGCTTCTCCCCCAAAAACTGGCCTGGCAGAGGAGCTGCACCTGAGGTCAAGCTAGAGCTGGGGAAATAAATGAATAAATACAAATAAAAATGCAGCTGAGTTGAAGCCCAAAGGAAAGAGAGCAGCATTGATGACAGCTAAATGAAACCAAATACACTGAGCTGTGCAGTTAAAGCTGGTGGAGTTCTGAGCAAGAGCAGAGAACAGGTTTTTAACAGGAAACAGCAGGCTGTAAAAGATGCCATAGTTTAAGATGCCGATATACTTGTGATAAACAGAGCTCTGAAAACCAGCCAAGGCTCAGGCATTTTCCACCTGTACGGACACTCCATTCCAGGGAGTTTTAGAAAGTCCTGGAGCGTAGACGAGTGCTACGGAAGAGCAAGGCCCAGCTCCCACAGCCCCTTGCACAGCACCCATCAGGTCACTTTTTCTGCTTTGAAAATTATTGCAAAAGTAACTGCACGGATCCGTTCCTCCAAATAAGAACTGGCGACTTCTGGAATAACTAGGAATAAATTTTAATATTTAATAAAACACTGAAGTGTCTCAAGCAGTAAGACATCAAATAATGTGACTCAGCAATGTGAAAAGTCCCATTAATATGTCTTTCAAGGTATGTGGCTCTTCAAAGTAATTCAAATGGAAAAAAAAAAAGCCTTTAAAAACTGACTATGAATACAAAGCTACAGAGCAAGACAGCTATTTAATTTGATTATTCTTTCCGGTTTGTATGAAAATACGGCTAACATCCAACTGAGATTTATTTTCATGCTTTCTCATGTGATCAAGCACCAACAAGGTGTGAATTTACCCGTTATTACCCCACTTTTGAAGAGTCCATTGGAAAAGGAAGACTGTTTTCTATTTCAACGGTCAATACACTAAAGGACATAACTTAATGCCACGTAGTGGGTCTTGCTAGGATGGTATATAGGCGAGATTATAACAGGAAAGTCTTTTAAGTTGTTGAATGCTAAAAGCAATGACTTGCATCATGAGAAAGCTGCTTCTCCAGGGGTTTTTGTGGAAGAAAAAGATAAAAGAAATAAAAGAAAGAAAAAAGCACAAAAGTTCAGCATATTTTCCCAGTGCTGCCAAGCCAGGTGAAGCCTTCATTAAAAGGCTCTTTAAAACCCCCTTCCTGAATCAGAAACTCGAACGCTTCCAGGTCGCTTCTGAGCAACGAGGCCGAGCTCATGGGATCTCCGCAGCCGAAGGAAGGACCAGATCCGTGTTTCCTCCTGTCCCAGGAGCAGGCGAGGAGCAGGAGGAGCCCATTCCTGCCCGGGCAAAAACAATAAGGCTGGTGGCCTCAGGAGCAGAGGGGAGGCCGATGGCCGCGGGGCCCCACGGCCACTCGCCCCGTGCGTGCGGGTTTGGGTTGAGACGTGGGCGCCGCTCTGAAAGCACCGAGATCTTTGTGTGTGTGGGCGCCTCACTGACTGCTTGGAGCACCGGGATCGAGTGCACGCAGGGCCGTACAAAATGGGTCGCGCTGCCGCCGCTCCATCAGGAACGGGTCCCGCTGCCCCCGTGCCTGCAGCAGGGGCCCCGCTGTCCCCGCGTCGCGCCGTGAGCCCCGGTCCCTGCTGCCCGGTCGCTGCTGCACGGGCCGCGGTGGTGCTGGCGGCTGCTGCGCGCGGGGGAGCTGCCTGCGGAGGCGGCGGCGCCAGAGCCGCTCCGGCTGCGGAGGGAGCAGAGAGCGAGGAGACAACTCAACACGTAACACATTATAAAGGCAGAGGTTAAGGTAAGACTTTTATAATAACTTATTTCAAGGTATCCTTGTAACCCTTCCTTACATGGTAGAGTACCCAAACAAATAATGGTCCCAATGACATCAAATTCCTTCATTTTGTTTTAAAGTTTCTGTTTTGCTACCTGATCTCACCTTTCTCCCTTCAATTAAAAAAAAAAAAAAAAAAAGGCAAGCAAAACATATAATACATTTTTTGGCATTGATTTTAGGCACAGGCCTATGGTTCAGCCTTGGTATAACAAATATTGGTAGCAGAGGGAAGGTTTCCCTCAAATACAATAAAGAAACATTTTTTTTCCTCAAGTGCAAGGCTTGGCATACCAGTTTGTTTAAAAATACATATAAATAGAACACTTCCCTCTGATTTTGAACTTTTTTATGAAAATTAATTCAACTCTCAAAAGTGTTTATAAAAATGATTAAAAGAACAAAGTAGTAGTTTGGTTACAAAATAAAAACCAAAGAGTTCAGGGCATGGTAATGGTACATTCCAAACTTGTTTCAATCAAAATCTTCTAATAAAACCAAAGTATTTTTTTTTCTTTTTCCTTTTTATGTTTTGGGAACAAATGGGGATTTCAATAAAACCAAAATCTATATCAAACGCTCAAATAATATTTGGGAAAAATAAAAACATACACTTTTATGACATCGCAAGGTTTCATTTTCAAAAGGGCTACACGGAGTTTCTGCACTATTAAAGGCAAACTAAGCTAGAACATACACAAATTACTAAGTGGACATGAAGGCGCACAGTGTGTTTACATAGGCTAGATAACAATGGCACAAGTCGACTTGTAACACTGCCTACTCACAGATCACTGTCATGCACTGGGAAGAAAACAGGTAAAGACATTTTTCTTTACCATTTTTTCCTAGTTCTAGTATTATTCCACTTAACTAAATCTTGTATATTTATCTCACAGCACATGTGAGAACCTAAGAGAAGCACAGAATTCAAACCAGCTTTGCTCCAACAAGACAGTGGCAATAAGGTAGTCAAGAACAGAGCTTGTAAAAAATAATGGTTTCAAACAGTCTGCCAAGTCAAGTAGCCGGTTTTATACAAACCGTATAAAAAGGAAAACAGGCTGAATTTTGCATTAAAATTGTTCCTTATGTGCTACTGTTTCTCCTTTAAAAAAATTATTTCACTTTTAATCAGTTGTTTTGAACATTTTTTTCGCACTTCAGTAGCTAGTTAAGTTTCACCTTCTGTTTCATTTGTGAGTATTTTTGTTCATTGTTGTGCATTTTTTTACATTATCACAATGTCGTAATGCTTGGGCCTCAAGCACTCCAAAACAACGTTATGTTTGCCTCTGAGTTTTACTTGACATTATGGAAAAAATAAAATCAAATATCTTTTCAAATACCGGGTTTTGTATGATTTATTTTTTATTAAGACACAAAAATCCTAGAGTATTGTGCCTAGATGGCAAGACAGTGTCCCTTTAATCCAGACTTTTACAGCTCTGCAAGATCAAGTCATTTCTGCTTCGCTGGAATGAAATACAGGAAAAAACAGTATAGAAAAAAAATCTCTTACAACGTAAGATTCCCCCTTTCTGGTACAGGGTATGCCTTTCCCACCATGCACTATACTTCTTGGTGGAAGTTATAAAAACATTTGTTTAAGGAGCACTGGAGAGCTATTTTATAAGAGCACAAACAAACTCCGTGCGTGGCGGCAGCGGGACGCGCGCCCGGGCTGCGAGCGGCTCCGAGCGCTGGCTCGCATGCGCGCGGGCCGCACATCTCGCTGGCACCGCAGACCGAGCCTTCTTTTACTTAAAAACTCGAGAGCTAATAACTTCTTTCAAGGATATACTATTTTAAACATCTGTTGGTTGACAAATACTATCTCAAAACCTATGTTTATGCCTACCTGGTTTGCTTTTAACCTACCTCCAATCTGGAAGAACACTGGAGGGAACCTCTTACATTCGTAACAATTCAAGTGTAACTGTAATGCTGAGAAATAAGTTTGGTTTGTCCTGAAATTTTCTGAACTATGCTTGCCACAGTTCGTTATCAGTGCAGAAGCAGCAGGAGACTGCTGTGGTTGGCTCAGTGGATTTATAAAACAAAAAATAAAAACAAAAAGCCCCCCTCCCCCCCACGTAACCTTTACAGAATATATGTAAAATTGTGTCCTTCCCTGGTCATATTCACAACTTATCTACAGGATAGTGTTGGCAGTAGAAACTGCAGTCCATTACTATTTGCATTCAGCTCTCATCCATCTGTTCCTCTGCTTTCTCTTAGGCTTCAACTTGTTCAGTTTTTTGCGGGGTTTCTCAGGCTTCTGAGTCTCAACAGACTCTACCCCAAGAACATGTTCAGAGCAGCATAACTGTCCATTTAACATAGAATTTAGTACTGTCCCATCTTGGTGTTCCTTGCAGAAAGAATTTGGGCAGAAGTGGCAGAAGGAAACGGAAGGTTTGCCACAAACATCACAGTGGTGCCACGGGCACTCCCACTTTCCTGTGAATAATAAAAAAAAAATTACCAAAGGGAAAAAAAAGTCATAATCTTTTAAAGAAATTCTGTGTTCTAGCACCTGAACAACAAATACTGACTTTCCTGGTCAAAGAAAGATGAGACAGCAACTACTATGGCTCATCTCAAAAGTTCAGATTCTGCACCCTACCTGTAAAGCACAACTGACAGGAGTAAGTAGCTGATTTGACTTTGAGTTACTTCATTTAAGTACAGCAGTGATGTGAAGCCAGTAGAAATTATTCAGACTTTCCTGCAGAGCATTTTACAGAAGCTGGGGGCTAGGAGAACCCTTGGCTATGCAGAGGCCTGTCCTTGCACCACTCACCTCTTTCCTGTTTTGCTCAAGGGGAGTTCATGGGCTTTACCAACCAGTGCTGCTTTCTGTCCCAGCGTATTTTCCTGGTCATTATTTTACTTGTCTCTGGGTAACTGGCTTTGCTTGCTTCGCTTCCTCACATCCCACCTGACACTGCTGGCTGTGAAACCAGGCAGCTCCTGCAGCATCAGTGACTGCAGCCTGATCCTGTACTGCCCTCCCCACCTTATTGCAGATGTCGCTGCTGTTCTTCCAGAAGAGGATCTTGAACTCAGCTGGTGTCGTGCATTTCTGGGCAGATACAACCAACCTTCCTGTGGCAGAGCTACAGGGCTCCGACTGGGTGACATGCATGAAAGTATGTGTCCTAAAAGCCAAGGCTCCTCTTGCTAGAGGGGCAGGACACAGGCCCTGGTTTTGTCTCCATACTCAAGAACAGCTCCTACACTAGGCAAGAATGAAGTTCCTACCATCAGGAAAAAATACATTTTTGAAAAGAAACTCTTAAGAAGTTTCCAGTGCAATAAATGAGGTACCTGCAAGGTCTTTACTTACACAAACCTACTCACCGAAAGGACGTTTCACCAAGCCAAGGCAGGAGAGATGATAAGCTTTAGTACAAGATTTCCTGTCGCACAGCACTAGTTGGCCCCCGTCGCCACAACGGAAACAATCATCTTCAGATTCTTTCTTCCCCTCATTTTTCATTCTACGTCTCCTTGTTCTCTTTTTGGTCTTTTTGCCTTTTTCTTCTGAGGCATTAGTGGAAGAATTCTAAAAGAGTAAGTTGCATATCTGTAAATGCCCGTTTCGCCACAGAAAAATCCTACACAAACTAGCGGAACTGCTGATGTGCCTGGCAGCCAGCACATACAGGCAAAAAAATGATTTGGTACAGACCTGCCCAAGGTCTTATCTTGCCTCTCCATACAGATGAAAAACACATTGGCCCTTTAAAAAAAAAATCCTCTTGAACCTGTTGCTCTTGTCCCTACAATTCTTCCCTATTGGAAAGTTCTTCCAGTTTCTTACGGCTGAAGAAAGTTCTCCAATCTAATTCACTCGTGGTTAATTTATCTCCATTTTGTTCTTGCACCTACAATCACTTCAATATCTCATTTTTCTCTCTCATTTGTATACTGCATTCCAGAAACTATAATTGTGCCCATAAAGCCAGAAAAAAAAAAAAAAAAACACAAAAAAACAAGTAAAACCATATCCCTAATTTCCATCTAATATTGTGCTGCCTGCACTTTAACTTTCCTTCTCTGAATCACACAAAATTAATTCTGGGAGTTTCTTCAACATCGCAACCATCTTCCCCCACCTTCTCACCCCAGTAATTACTACCTACTTTCTTTAAAATTAGCCCATTCTTTCTCCCAGTACAAACAGTCCTGTAAAAATGAGCTGTAACATTTTGTTTTTTTCATGGGTTTCTGCATAAATTGATCACAAGCTTGTGTGAAATCCCACTTAAGCCTCCTGTCTGTTAGATGCTTCTGCAGCATCTAACACTGAGCAGTGTGAAGGACATCTTGAGATGCAGCCTTTCTACAGCCACAAGTGGGACCGTTATCTCTTGGGAATGTCCCTGTATTCTCCCGCGCTACCTATGCCAGCTCTTCAGGAAGAGCCATCAACTTCTGTAGGATTACAGTTTTTAAATTAAGCTGACGTGAATCATAGAGGCCATTTCTCGATAGCATCTGAAACATTTTTTTCTTTACATTTAGATTTCAACACTCATTTGTTTTTGTTCTTCAATTCCAGATGAAAGACCTTTAATAAATCTAGTGAGCATTTTAACACCCAGATGGAGGACATGCAGATGGCAATGGCAGAAGAGCGTCACTGGTGAGAGTTTGGCTCTGCAGGGTAGGATTTACTCAACAAACATTCAGTTCTGTGCCCAGAAGAGCCCTTCCCCTCAATCCCACTTCAGAGAGGACTGGGATCAAAGGAAGGGTTATTCCTTTTGCAGTCTCTTCTTTATGCTCTTGATTCGGAAAGCTCGTGCCATTAGCTAGTAATATTTCTAATTTGGGACCTAAGGCCATTAATTTGCCACAGGAAAAGATGGAGAAAAGCATCTCTGACATCAACACAGAAGGTTGCTGCATTTGCTGTAGCTGCCCATGTCACAACATAAAACTGATCTGCCACCACATATCCCAAAAGAAACACAAAGCTAATGGTTTGGCAAGACACTGTCATACTCTCTTGATACACTGCTTACCTTTGGTCTGTCCCCAAGAAATCCACTGCAGTTTGGGGCACCACATTTGCAGACTGTTTTTTCATTGCCCAGACAGTCAAGGTTGTAATTAAAAGTCAGCTCTGTCCCTGTAAGAGAGACAAAACACCCTCTTTTATTGAAACAGAAGGACAAGGTAAGGAAGTCTTCCAAGATTATTACACCCAAATAAAGGTTTCACCATCTGTCTTCTGTTGAGTCAATATCTGCTGCTCACAGGGCTCCCCCTTTTACACAGACAATGACTAGTAAGATGTCTTATGCATGTACACATAAATTGATCTGACTTCACAGAACTATGCATGTGTCTGGTCTGCATGCACAAACACACACCAGCATACAAGTATTTTGAAATATCTTCCTTCACCCACTCAAGTTATCTTCACTTGAAGAAAAAAAAAAGCTGCAGAAAAACTGTTTGAAACCTCTAAAGCAAATTCTCTATTTTATTCTTTTGACAAACAGCACAACAGGAATACACAGATATAACTAAAGCTCTTCGGATTCCCATATAAGCAAGCAATAAAGAGCTGCCTCAGGACTCATTAATAAGAAACTCTATTAGAAAACACTAAGTAAAAGGAAGATTACAAAGCATCCTGTGTGCAGAACTCCACGGAAATAATTCAGTGAATCAGTTAAATCATGACTCTTCGACCCATTTAACATAACCACACAAATGGCTGTTTCATTTAGTGGATAAAGTTATATACCTGCAGGAATATCACACACAGCAAACAGGCCGACACGAGTGTCTCCATTCACTGTCCACTTTAGAGTCTCACAATTTGGTTGGCAGCTGTGATTCATAAAACGAGAATAGTTTCCTTTGGGGCCAGCATCAATAATACGGTCCTAGAGATGGAACCAGCAACAGAATGAATATTTCTTCCCCCACAAAAATAGTTTTTCATAAATTATTTCAGTAGTTACATTCAAACCAGACATGGTGACGCTGCCCAGAGGCAGAGGAGCAAACTGAACGTTACATGTTGTATTGAAAACTGTAGTGTCCCATGGGGCCTGCAGTGGGACACTCCCAAGGCAATACTTGTGATGTAGCTCACATTTTCCCATCTCAGCCACACGGCAGGATGAATGTTCTTGTGAGCACTGTGGTGGAGACGTTAGAGAGCTCCTCTCCTCCAAAAGGCCTCAAAACTGGAGCTCAGTCCATTTACCTTGTACTCTGTACTCAAAAGACTGCTAATGCATTTACAAATACTGTGTTCTATGGCATTTACCAAGTCACTGTGTGATTACTTGCAGTTTCTCAACAGCTTTTCTTCCCCAAACCAGCCTAGTTTAAATAAAAACAAGCTCTTGGTAAACTAAAAAAATAATAAAAAAAAAACCATCCCTGCACACAATTGCATTTTAATTTATGCCTATTTCAAACATACCACACAAAACCCCAAGAAGTCTTGAAATAGCCTGAAGATTTGAAACTATGATTCTCTGCAGGGCTGCCTAAGAGTTTTGCTTATTTGTGAAAAATACAGCACCATTCTCTCTGAGCCAGATCAAGAGCTTGATAGTTCATTTGCAATGTTGAATAGTAAATGAAGAATTAATAGTAACGTGTAAAATTACAAATTTTTCTGCTTTTCACAACCTAGTGCTGTTTCAGAAGTATCTTATACAGAAGAAAAAGGTACTTTCAATCCTCCTCCTTTATAAGTTTACAGTGCACGTGCACAGCTGTCACGACTACATGCACGTATCAGATCAGTGACTACTTTGGCAAATGCTCAGTTAAGTTGCCTGAGAACGACGTTTACACGCACACTAACTGCCTGCACAGCTTAAGCAAATAACGGCACGGGCATTTTTGAGAAACCACAGCAGTCATTTATTAACCACAGCTGGAGTCAAATTCCAGCTCAGTTCATATATTTAGCACACTAACACTGTGTGTCAGTCTAGCAGACAAGATGGTAGGCGATAAACGTAACTACTCGCTACAGGACAAGTGACAGCAGTAGCTGCAGAGATGCACAGCACTGAGCACACAAAAGGCGGTTGAGATTGCAAAAAATAACCGACAGTCAGTTCCAATTTGCTCAGGAATATTTTTTGCTCCTATGTGTATATTTGGAGGCTGAAGCAATACAAAAAGGACATGCATGTAATCAATACTCCCCTGCTCCTCATTTCCTATTTTCTTCTCTTTCTCAGAAGCAAAATGCTCAGAGCTGCATAAAGAACCACAGGACCCGGACTAACTTGCTGCATTGGCCAGAACTGATCTGTGGGGTTTAGCGCAGATGTAAGAGGGTTTCTACGAAAGTTTATGCCTAGCTTTGCTATAAACAAAGGGACGGGTAGCTGAGCAGATTTAATGCCCAAAATAGGATAGTCTCACAACACTGTTTCTTACTACTCTTACATGAGATTTAAATTTGATTTGTAGGAAAAGGATTGCTAACAGTAATTGTTTCACCTGTATATAAATTGCATCCGTACTACTTCACAAAAATTCATACTTTCCCTTAAGGCTAGGCAGATACATACTTCTGCTGTACCGTATTTCAAGAAGCAAAGCAAATTTTATAGAGCTTAATGAATGCTTTCTTACATGAATGAGAACTAATGCAACATTGTATATGTATATACCTATACATTCATACCTATACAGAACGGAGCAAGCAGGCAGAAAAGATACAACACTGGAAATATATGAAACTACAGCACAACACACATAGTTGAGAGCCCTCCCCAGGCAATCAAAAGGTGGTAAAGAAGACCACGTTACAATTAACTGACAAAAAATTTTAAATATTTTACCTTATCAATAGTGAGCATATAGAAGTGAGTAATGTCATTTTCATGTGCGTATTTGATCCTTGCCATACACTCCTCTTCATCGATTAGCTCACCAACGTACTCGTTCACAAACTCTCCCTGAAGGACACAAGGTATCACTAGTAAAGTATGTAACAAACCCACAAGGAGCACAGGTTTTGAATTCTTTGCCAAGCAAAAGCGATTCCTACCTTTTTTATGTCCCTCTTGGCAACCAAACCCCACCCTTTCCCATCGGTTTTGATGATCTTGGTCTCAGGGTATTGACGTTTTGTAAAGCACTGGTTTTGGCACCGCTCTCCTGCTGGACAAACTTGTGGGTGACACTCATACATCAGCATCCGATTGAGGCACTCGGAATCAAAGCCACAAGGGTTTTCGTCTGTGGGTTTGCAGTTGCACTTGGGAATCTCAGAAATGTCAGCAGTGTATATCTGAACTTTACCACAAGGTTTATTCACCTGGATAATAAATAAAAATAGTTCAAATATCACTTCAAATATCTGAATTTATTAAAAAAAAAGTTATTACACAGTGGTTACTAATCTGATTTTGCAACACTAGATGCTCAAATGGAAGTGAAATTTCATGGTCTCGTGACCCTAGCAGAATAATAACCAACACACACACATGTTGGTTACAACCTCACCTCCTCAGTGCTTGCTTAGACCTTTTGAGCATCCAACATATTCTTCTCAAACCTTACCTTAATGTGCTTGTACGGGGGAGGTTTACGTTCACTCTCTTGAGTTTCTTTGGCTTCTCGCTGAAGCTTTACTTCTCGGAATCGAGCTTCAGCTTCTTGCAAAGCTAAAAAAAGATATCAACAGAAATGCTAGAAAAGGGATTATTCCCCAGTAGGCAGAACTGCCAACGAAGTATCTTCTACTTCCTAGTTAAAACCATTTTATTTAATCATTTATTTATTGCAAACAATGCTCCTGGAGCGTTAATGCTTTTTCACAGATGTATCAACTCTACTCTTCCTGTCTTGCAGTTAATCTAATTTATTTTGCCTTCCAGAAAGCCATAAATCAGCAGAAAGAACTTCAGTTAGATGCTAGTCTTTTACAAGTCATCAAAGAATACTTTCAGTCCAAGTTTATATTAGTAACTGTTACCCTGGACATTAAAATTTTATATATATTAGTAACTGTTACCCTGGACATTTTCTATTGAATAAAATGAACTTGTATAAAGAGTCCCAAAGATATGCATGAAGAAAGCAAAGTATGTACATCACAAAATTATTCTTGTTTGCTTTATGTACCATTTTTGAAGACTTTTCCAATTCCTTTAATTCCTTGGTATCTACTTCCTCGGTCTCCCTCCATATACGGGAACACACGCGCTTGGTGTGTCCAATAGTAATCCTTAGAACCAAAGAAAAACACAGGAAATTCTCCGATTTCATGCTTCATTTTCTGGATATTTGGGGGGACGTTTTTCGGATGGCAGACTTCTGCAGGCCACCATCTAGCACAGAGGTACAAATAAACAAAGCACCACAGTTTAGTCAAGCTCTTTCTGCAAGCGATGGCTTAACAAAATCACCTTAAACCATAGCAATTTATTATTACTTCTACTGTAAGATGAAAAAAACCCCATTGCTAGGATGAAAAAAAAAGGAGCAGATTTAGCTAGGCTAGATCACCCTGCACCCAGATCTGCAGGAGTTTTGCAGCCTGCAAGATAAGCACACAAGCAAGCTCCTTGCATCTGCTTAACCTAATCAACACCTTTAACAAGGCCTGCAATTAGTGCACTCGTCACTAAGATCAAAAGACAGTAATAGCTATAAACCCCACCCGCCTCTATCGCACTCACATCTTAATGAGGTCTGAAACACCCACAACCACAGTGACTTCTCTCTCAGACAAGAAGGTAGTAATTTACCCAATTACAAGGTGTACAAGCTTAATTATTTGAAAAGATCTCTGAAATGAAAAGTGTTGAAGGCTCATGCACTAGAAGCCTAAGTCAGAAGGCTGCAAGGAGCCCCATATGGGGAGTGCCTCAGCAGAGAGCAGTTATGAAGCTGTTTCTGAGGTGCACTGAAAAGACAAAAAGCTGCAAGGAAGAGGGAATGAGCAATGTGTGTGCAGCTAGACTGACCTACAAGGTGGTGTGACCATTAATTAAAGCACGTCGCTGTTACTGTACAATAAACAAAATAAAACTGTTCATCAGACCTGTAATTTCCCAGTTTAACCCAAATAATATCCTGGAAATGGAGTTTCTTCCCTGCCCTGCAGTCATTGCAGTACCAGCTCCCATCTGGCATTTCAATGTTTAGGCAGTCTGGGTGAAACGCTGCAGGACATGACTCGCAGCACAACAAGCTACCTCCTGCAGGGGGAAAAAACATGAAAAACCATAAAGACAAAAAAAAAAAAAAAACACAAAAAAAGTTTTGCATTCCAACTAGGTTTGAAGCAGCACAACACATATGTTGCAGGTTCAATCGGAAAAAGCACAGTTAAAAACATGCTGGCCTACAACAAATGCATATTATTCAGTTGTATTCAAAAGCAAGGAGAGCTTTACTAAATTGAATGCCTGGCAGACTCAGATTAGTAATTTACACAAATTAACAAACTAGCTAACAATCAAAAGCCAGAATAGTGCATCACAAATTATACTTAGTTTTGTTTTAATAACGACAACTACAATATAGTTAACATGGATTAATAAATATTAATCCTTCACTGAATGCTAAATTTTCACAACAAAAATGAACTCTCATCGGATTTCTCTATTACACTTCTTTTTTGGGGACAGGGAATGAGATCATTAGTTTGTTCCATGAATTACCAAGCGGGAAGTTAGCTGCAGCTTAACAAGCTGCTGTGCTGCATGTTAATTTGTTAGCAAATCAGGTAAACTGTCTCCTCAAGTGTTAAACAGCACTGTGCATTCTGCGAGTAAAAAATTTATTATATAGTATAAAACATTATTAATTAGCACAGCTTCAGCAACAACTAATAGAAGTTCAACATGCAGTGTGCTGCTAAACTAAAAGCATCTCTTAAAATATTTACGATTTAATATTGTGCACTAGCACTAAAGAAACACAGAAAGCATCACTACTTTGGCGAAAGAACCTGGAACTACTTTTCAGGTATTTCTCTACAAAGAATTAAATCAAACTTCTGGTAGCTGCACAATGTCCAATTGGAAATATTTTAAATAAATTATATCTACAAGCAACAGGTACTCAAAAACTTGAGGCACAAGCTGACCAGAAGTTATTTCACTACCTAAGGAAATCTAATGTAATATGTCACATTTCTAGTAATTTTCATTAAACAATTCAGCAAGGTGGAAATTGAACTGAAGAAGAGGACGTTTAGATGGCGCACACAACACACACGAGCGCTCTGCCCCGCTTTACCTTTAGAGCACACGAAGCACCAGCTCACGTTGACGTGCGCGTGGTGGCTCTTGCCCTTGGTGGCAGTGAAGTGGTTGGTGCAGACGATGCTGTTGGAGGCGATGACAGCGCAGCCCGCGGCGATGCAGACATCACCGGCGTGGTAGGCGACCGGGCAGCGGACGCAGCGCATCATCTTGCCTGGCAAGGCACAACCCGGCCACGTTAGGGCTTCAACTGAACGGAGCCACATTGCATCTGACAAGGGCACTACTGAGAGCCCCTGTTCACACAAAATTCTACTCACTATTTTTCCCCCCATTTTGCTTATTCCCTTCAGCAAGAATACAGAATTAACACGTCGTTTCTCACAAATTATCTTATACTGAGTTTAAAACACTATAATGTTTAAATGTGAAGGCTTTAACTATGCACAGCAGGATAAACGAGCTTTCCTCAGTCACGCAATTTTGTCTACAGATGTTCCAAAGCTAAAAATAAGCACAGCATCAAATGGCTTTAAATTCAAGGAGCCTTGCTACAATACACATATACTCGCACTTCTTGCCCTCGCTCTGATTGTCCTCCCTCTCACTAATCATCACATATTAATTCTTCCCAGAAAATGAAATCAAGGAAACATGGTTAACATAACTGAACACTACTTAACATAATTTGATAAAGAACACAAACAAGTGAAATACTTATGCTGTCCGAAAATTATGCAATTTTATTCAAAAAAAGAGAAACCAATCAACAATATGCATATTCCTGAAAAACTACAATTACAAGCCACTAAATGAACAGATTCCTTACCCTAGCATACCATAAATAGTCACAAAAAAGTAAAAATGAAACTACCTTTTGAAACTCTTGGATGTGAAGGGTTACTAACATGACAACTTAGGCAGCTGTGGAGCGGACATCGAAACCCCCTGTTCTCAAACACAGTCAGGTGGAATTTTTTCACACAAGCTTCGTGGTAGAATTTTCCACAGTGGGACACAACACAGCGTTTCACATCCGCTTTCCGCTCTTTACACACAAAGCAGGTATGCACACCTAAGGGGTAGAAAGAATAAAAATGATGTAAACTCTTTTTTCATCCAACCCTGTGTATTTAAAATACCCTTTTTTCTGTCGGGTTTCTGTTTTGTTGTTGTTTAATAAATACAAATCAAACTATTATTTGATGTAGCAATCTATTTACTTTAATACTTTGATTATAAGACTTTTAGACAACAGTCTGTTCAGATATTGATAAACTAAAACGGTGCAAAATCACTGCTGTTAAAACGTACACAACATCCAGAGCCTCCCTGATCTGCTTTTACATTCTTATTTACAAGCCTCAGTGCATCAAAACTAAAAATTTTTCTTTTTCTTTTTTAAAGCAGTAAAACAAGATTATGGGTTGTCTGTGACATTGATCAATCTGACGTAGGTCCACAAACCAGGAAACGCATTCCCTAAGCATCTCTGGACTGCTCGGGCCTTATCCTGAAACAGTCTGTCTTCAAGGAGGCTGAACATGTGCACACTGAACTCGGCTTATGAGCAAGAACGCAAAAATCTTACACGTAATGTTCTGAGATTCAGAACTTCCAAGCAGTTGACATACACTTAAAAGCAAACAAAATTAATAGCAATAAGCTAGTTTTTTAATCGGAAAAGCAGGATTTACAGAGACACACACAAGACTAGAAAGGATTGACAAAATTGCATTTGTTACTTCTGCTTGTTTCTAGGATTTCTTAGGTCATTGAGACAGACTTTAGATCTGTAACTATTCTGCAGTTATGAAGGCAATGGAGATCAGAGTACAACACTCAATTTGCAAGAGATTTTGCACTAGAAAGAGTGATATTTTTAAGACATGGCACAAATAATGGCAATGAACTCCCTTCTGCCCTCCCAGGCACCAAACTTTTTTTTTTTTTTTTTCCAGAGGTGCATACTGTGTTCAGGATGATTTCCTAGAAAAAAATACAGGAAAGTTACAACTTTTTTTTTTTTTTTTTTTTTTTAATTAATAGAAAGGGACAAACTTACCTGATGTACATTCACTACAAATGAATTTTCCCACTGGTCTTCCAGAGAGCCCAAGGCAGCTTACATGAAAAGCTCGATAGCAAAGTCCTTCACACAGCAGGAGATCACCTGTTTTTTCACAAAGCTTTTACAACACAAAGGCATTGAACGTTAAAGAAAAATTCATATGTGAAAAAAGACTTATTTTCTTTATTCTTTTTCATATATTTCTCTCCAATATCTCTTTACTGCTGTGGTACCATCATTTAATGAATGAAAGAATGATAATTTTACAACCATCACAATGTGTCCTTGTTTCTAATCAAAACAGGTAATGAAATCATTAAATGTATAGAAATATCAAAGAATGATGGTTCATGAGTAAATACAAATTGACAGAAAAACAGGCTTTAAGAATTCTTCCCTCAGCACAGTGATGCATCTGAGTAAGGTTAAAAAAAACATGCTTATTTTCCTTCTCTTTGGCAAATGAATCTAGGTTGCCTAAAGATGCTTCCATGTCTCAGTTGATAGCGATGACACATGCATGGCTAAAAATGAGCTGAACAATAATGCTGGCAGAATTCAAGTCATTAGCCAACATATAGATATAACCTCATTATCACTACACACAAGAAGCGATGAAAATATGACTGCTTGTCTAGTCTACCGCAAACAAATTTCATCTGCACAGTAGCACTGCATTGTAATTTCATAATCCAAAAATTCTCCTGTAATAGTTTTTGGGAAAGTTTTTTGCTTTCAGTTAGCATATAGTATAAATATTGTTCCTGATGAAGTATTACTGCAATCTCTGCTACGCTCAGGGCCTTGCTCGGGAGCATAAACACACTGTATTCTGTTTCCTCCTCTTCATTAACAGATAAGCAAGCAGTTCCTCTCAATCATTTACCTAGTTCCCTAGCAACAGCCATGCATTTAATTCTGAGCTGCAGATTATGCTCATTTCACAGATCTGGAAACTAAAGCAGGGAGGTTAAATGACTCATTTGAGGCTGAGGGAAAAAATATGGCATGAAGAGTTGTGGTTTACTGGTACAGCGGTCTCATCACTAAGATGCATCTTTGCCATCACTTTACACACTGTAAAATTGCTGCTGGTCTAATGCTGTCATTTTTTAATGTATTTTAAAAAAGCACTTTTCTAGCAAAAAACACAGCTCACTGCTCCAGCTAACATCTCTCACCTGACACACATATTCTTTTTTTGTTCCTGCTCCTCGCTCAGATTTTTTGGAAGATATAGATACTTCTGTCTGAGTTTCATCAGCGCTTTCATAGGGAGACTCGGACCGCTCATCCCCTTGACCATCGGAGATCTGAAGATTAAACATACGTGGTTAGAAAAAGCAGTCATGTATAGTGAATTTGTACAAAATAACAACTGGAGGAAATAAAAAGACTGCAATTCAGATTAAGAGATTTACACATTATTTTCCCACCTTTAAAATAGCTTTGATCAAAAACTGAACTCATGCACTTGTAAAGTCTAGTTAAAAGGATTATATAACAGTTGTTTTCACCAACTCAACACTAGCCAAAACAAAATGTTGAAACTTTGTAGTGTGGAATTTAATTATGCTCATTTCTGTAAGCGCCAGCCAGAAAGGCCTAGCCAGTTCATTTAAGAAAGAAACTTGGTAGAAGTTACGTATGAAAGCCTCTGACCAAATACCCTCCAAGAAAGTGGGAAGAGGAGATGCATAGAAGAGAGGGAAAAGGTAAAAAGTGGTTCTCTGAATGCAGGTTAAGGAAAGCTACAGCTAATAATGAATTACAAACCTCACAAAAAATGAATGAGTGTAATACAAAGCTATATTAAAAAAAGCTATAGGATTTAAAATATTCATAATTACTTTTTCTAAAAATATTTTTAAAAAGAAAGAAAGTATAGTTAGTTTTCATCTCAACAGAACTTAGGGCTGTAACGAGCAATTTGGCCATAAATCTTATCTCTTGCTATATCAGAAGATCAAATTCCATACTGCTGCCCCCAGACTGAACCCAATAAATTGTTTTTGGCTAATGCACATGCTCTGAGAGTATCACAATTTGCAACTGCAAAGGAAATCTGTCCCTTCTCTTGAAGATTGTTGCAATGCTTATTCAAACACACCATGGACAATTGTGGCTTATGTCCCTTTTGAGTTGTTTAACTGCAGCTCACAGTTGATGATGCTTTCCCCACGCATTTCAGCTATATTATATAGAGCCCTTTGGAACCAGATATCTTCTTCTGGTGGAAGCATGCTGCAATTAAGCCTATTTCAATCCTTGCTGGTAAGCCAGAAGGAGGTCTAACATTCTCACTACAGAATATGCTCCTGCCTTAAGAACCTTAAGGTTTTCTCTAAAGTTTCCCTGTATTTTTAAAAATGCTGTTAAAAAACTACACATGAGAAACGGAGGCATATTCTATTACAAGTAATATAAATAAAATACCAAAAAGTAAAAACGAACATGCTGATGTTCTTCACTACTTCTGCTCACTTAGGGAACTCCCTAAGTCTTCTTAATACAACATTGAAACTGTCTAGAAAGCGTTTTTCCAAAACCTGTTTGTCAGGATACAAACCACCTATCCATATAAATAAATTCAATTCTCTTCTCAGATATATAAATATTTTATATAATACACACACTTATATGTAAATTATATACCCACAAAATATCTTACGTAATCTCCAATAAAAGTTTATTAAAAATGACCCAGATAACTAAGTAGTAGAGATGGCTGCATGCACTTGCCCTACCAGCCAATCTCCACGTCATCTGCAAATTTATTTTGAGATATTTTATTTTGAAATCAGAGCTAAGAATGCAAAAGCACATTGGGCCTACTATTAATTAGCCTTTATAAAACCCCATTAGAGACACCGTTACCGAGCTGTAACTTCTCACTGTTGCTGCCAGTTAGCTTGCTTTCCTCCATTTAATATTTGCTTTCTTTGACAATGTTTCAACTGCTCTGTAAATTGGATCTTAGCAGTGTTTTTGTCAGATGACTTCCAAAGGATTAAGCGGATTTCCTCTACGCAAACGCGTCCTAGCAGAGCGATCCGTATCTAACACTTCACCTATGGGTGTTTCTATAATTGAAGCGATCTCACGATTTTGTCTGACTGCTTTTGCAGCGTTAACATTCAGGGGGTTAAAATAAACCGCCCGCAACGCGATGGCGTCCTTCAGACATCAGGAAATCTGTCAGCTGGAAGGAGCCGTGAAACAGTAAACGGCAAAAGCAGCCGAGCGGGTTGCGGGGAGCGGCGAAGGGGCAGGGGAAGGAAGGTAGTGTCGGCGCCCGGCAAAACCAAAACCAAACAGAACCAAAACCCTGTTCCCTTAGAGCTTAAGCCTTATTCCTGTTCCAGCTATTCCCACAGCAACACTAATTAGCATGAGCAGCGCGGGGCTCTGAGCTTTTAGTACTTCATTATATTCCTGTTACAACTAGCCCAAATTAACGTGGTGCTTTGTTTTCTTCTTTTTTTGGGAGGGGGGAACAGGGGAGAAGGTAGGAGCTCTTAGATCTGCTTATCTTTTCTTTAGAAAAGCTTAAGCCTAACATTATAAACAGGATGGCCACGTACTGATTTTGCAGTAAGGTTGCTTCCCCCCCACAACAGAAAGTATCTGTAAACTGATAGGAACAACTCTGTGCAACACGGCGCGAGGGTTAAGACCGTCTCCTCTGTGCTGCAGCCAAGGCCGCACTATCGCAGCGTGGCCCTTAGGAAACACCACCTTGTTCCCCCAGCTCTCTCCTCCTGCAGGCAGAGAAATCA